>JARHVA010001135.1:3640000-3770000 GCA_037957365.1 Torreya grandis
ACTTTACATAATCTATTTTAAATGATAATACAAAATTTGATATACCTATGTTGGCTAAGCAATTTATTCAATCATAAGAGAAAATACTATTTAGTCTATCTATAAAAGTCATGCTATCCCAGAGAAGTTGCATGAGAGAGAGAGAGAGAGAGAGAGAGAGAGAGAGAGAGAGAGAGAGAGAGAGAGAGAGAGAGAGAGAGAGAGAGAGAGAGAGAGAGAGAGAGAGAGAGAGAGAGAGATGATTGACTTTATAATGTATAAATATTTAATACATATGTTGTTTCTCCTCTTTTGATCTCCTTTCATACTTCAAATTTGGTTGGGAAAAGAAGTTGTAACTAACCTTAGTTACTTATTTAACTTAACTAATTGAATTTTAAAAATTCAACTAATATAGACAATTATTAGTTAAGATTTAATTAAGACTTAAATGTCTTAATAGATTAAATATTTGAATATAGACTAAGTATTTCCTAATGGGTGGGACCCTTAATCTATTAATAATAATAAGAAATACATATTTCAATAAATAATAGATGAATCAAAGTTAATGCAAATCCTATTTATATTAATACCATAATGCATATTTTCTTATTAAAAAATACTTAGGCATATTATATATATCATAAATTTAAAGTATGCTATACTTTCAAAATATCATAACCAAAATATCAAAATCTAAAAACCAAAGTATCAAATTTTAAAGTACTTAAGTTTCACCAACTTGAAGTTCAACTGATAAAACAAAACTTATCTTTCTAACAAACAAAAGTCATCAAAATAAAAAAAGACCTCAATTACTGGTTTCCTTTACTCATTCAAACACTCATTATATTCTATTTCAATTATAGGAAGCTAAAAAATGTTGGTTCATGAGTCACTTGTAGGATCACCCACCTCTAACTTAATCCACTTGAAAACTTTGACCTCAACTAGAGTGTTTGTGCCATTCTAACTATTTGACCATTTGTCTGAAGTGGTTGGATGAATTACAAGCAGTGGATTTTTAATACTGCATTTTTTTCAACCCAAAATAGGCAGTTTTTTCGAGGTGGTGAGGGTTCATTTGAGCAAGAAGGCAAGGATAGATTCACATAATTCTGAGCATGAATAACCTTAGTAGCTAGCTGCGTAGGTTCATTATTTGGTTGAGTTAGTTCATTAGCATGGTGAACTATTTTTGGGTTAGGTGACTGAATAGAAAGGTGATATGGATTATTTACAATTGATGGGAAGAACTATTGTGAGATTGAGATCAAGCTCCAAATCTTTATCCATGAAATCCTCTATAGTCTCTATGGGCTTTAGGGTTAAATGGTAAATTATTTAATACATTTCAGAACTTAGGATCGGTAGCATCAAAGTGTATTGACATTCTATCTCCCCTATTAGTAAATATAGGGCCAAATCTTCTCGCTCTATAACCTCTCCTAGGAAAATGCCTATTCATGATCTATTGATTCATGCCACCCAAAGTTTGATTTCTTCCCTAACCTTAGTTATCACTATCTCTGTTTGATCCTGATTGATCCCAGCCTGACATCCTAAATATATACAGTTTGAAAAATATTCAAATCCCAACTATTAATGACTAAAAATTAACATGAATATATCAAATATGAAATCATATATCCACTATATTTCAAAATGTCAAACTCTCAATCACTTATAAAATTTTAGTTCCAGCCAATGATCATTGAACCACCTATTGTTAAAATTAACACTAAATAATTCCAATAATTTTTCATTTTAAAAACCAAAATAAAATTATATTCACATAATTTTATTTTTCAAAATACTTTGTCATATTTTATTGAATTATGTTTTCAATGTGTGACAAAAATGATTGAATTTCCAACTTAAAACCACACAGATCTCTCAAACTAAAACAATTCAACCTCACCAAAATAAATATTTTTATGAAAACCATTTATGACCTATATTTCTCAAACTAAAATTTGTAAATAATTCATCTAAATGTTTCATCAAAATAGAAACTTGAACAATAACTTATCTTTCCCAAGTCATAAATTCAAAGTGAAAATTAACTTATTATGACCTTTTAATAATATCAACATCTTACTATCCCAAAAAAATTTCAATATGAAACCCTAATAATATCTCACAAATATATTTTGCTAGAATTTTTATATCGTTATTTTATTTCCTATATATCATATTAAACATATATATATATATATATATATATATATATATATATATATATATATATATATATATATATATATAAAATAAATAAAAATATACAAATAATTCATTAAAAAATATAGGTAGTATGAAATAATGCCATTTCACACTAGGCAGAGCCTAAGTGCACAATCATAAGTATCATAACTAGGTAGAGCTTAAAAACAAGACATAAAGTCATTAAAAATACAAATTTTACGTAGCAAGAGCAAGGCCAAAAGGTGAAGGATCCATATCATCAAGACCCTAGCTTGAGCTTGACAAGTCATTACCATTTGAAATAGGCTCCTAATTAGTAGCTTGGGTAGTGTTTATGCCATTATCTTTTTCTTGTGTTTGAGTGGGTGAGATGGCCAAAGAAATCCTGGATAACTTATTCAACACATCCATTTGGCCTCCAAGTGGTGCCTCCCAAGCATATAGGTGTGGAGGAAGAGGAGGAACACCCCAACCATCTTGTCCATCACCCTTACTACTGCCCAAGAAGGGAAATACACTAGTACAGGGTGTTGCTCTTAGAGTGGTACTTGGAATGGCTACAATGATGTGCATCATGACGTGGCTAAGGTACTCTATCATCTAGGATCCCTAGGTAGAGAAGGTAGAACCTAAGCCATAGTACAATGAGCATCTCCCCAATAAGAGAGGAGATTTTGAAGATACCCAAACTCCATAGCCACATTATTGGCTTGGACTTAAATTTGGAAGAGAACAGTGAAGATAATAGAAGATTTGTGTAAAGTATAAACATTACAGTCTATAGAAGCATAATTAAACAAATAATTATTTCTTTCTTTCCAACTCTAGAAGAGAATCTCCATTCTAAAAGGATGCTAGATTTGCATGTATTTAAAGGGAATTGTGGGTTTATATCTAAGGAGGATATGCTACAAACTAAAGAATTTAGGCTAAAATGGACTAAAAATATCATGGATCCAAGTCTATAACCTTTGAGATTTGGAAAAAAACTAAAAGATATGAGGAAGCATCTTGAGGTGACCACAAAATAGGAAAGTAGGTAGGTGGACTCTAAGATGGATGAGTCTTTTTCCAATAGGAAAGCCTTGGTATAGTATACACCAAGCAAAATGAACAAGTTTGGGCTCCACATAACCCTCCCAAATAGTGTTGAAGTGAAAGTTCCATGTTTTAATAGACAATTGTATCCCCATACACAACCAAGTTGAGGGGTATAATTACAAAAAAAGTCTCGACATGGAATGATATTTTATGGAGCATGAAAATTGGACCAAAATTGAGGATCTCTTGATAGGATTCTTAGTCCATATTGGCTAGCTTGAATTTAGATCCTCTAGGATAACCAAAAGTGAGAGCACCTACAGAAGATATCTTAGATGGTATGAATTCCTCTATGGTAGAGTTTAAAAGCATTGACCCAAGGGACCTCTGCTAGGGGCATCTCATTGTGATATAAAATGGGTGACAACCAAAGAGAATGGGATTTAGCAGAGAGCCTAGTTCAAAAATGGAACCATTCTAAAGAAGCCATGGTTTATTCTTTTCTCAAGCTTTTCATATGCTTTGGCAATAAAGAACCCTGTGATTTGGATAGGATAATGAATGAAGAGTAAATTGGGGATGTTGATCCCTTTCCAAGCCTTATTGCCCTTGGGTAAGCTTAAAGATATACTATGTCTAAATAATACCTTTCAAGCTTCTTGGCCCTTAATGGCCCACACAATCCATTTGGCACATAAGGTATTTCCTTGTCAAGCTATATCGATGAGTCATATCCCTCTAACATCACACATGAGGTAGAAATATTCCCAAACCACCCTATGGAATCCTTTACTCTATGGGGAATTAGCCTAAAGGAAATATCAAATCAACTTCTCCAACTTATGATAAAATTTTTGGAAGGCACCCAACACGATGAGTAGTACACATGGGTGGACGCAAGAATTTTTGAGGTGATTTGAAATTCCCTGCTAATGAAAGAGACCTGGTCACCCATAAATCTAAATTCTTAATAATTTTCAACAACATATTTCCACAATAAAGGTGGTGAGGCATAAAAATTAAAGGGTATGCCAATAAATTTAATGATTTTATCATGTTGGATCCACTTCCAACCAAACATAATAGGCCACATCGGTGGAGGGAGGTAAGGTTATCGCAATGAGTTTTTCTCCATTGGTTGCTAGAGCCAAAGGCTAGGTAGAAGGTGACACACTATCCAAACTAAATTCATCCTCAACGAGAGTAAGAGTCATCCATAAAGTGACCATTGATTAAACTCATTCTCACCTAGTAAGTGGTTTGCGACAGGCCCCTTTCTATCGATAACATGCATGAAGCAGTGTCTCACATGGCTAATGACAAAGCCCTTGTCATTGATTGATTTAACTAAGAATTATATAAAACATTTTGGGACCTTTTGGGTAGTGACTTACATAAGGTTTATCTTAAAGATTTTCAACCATGTATAATTTTTAGAACTGTAATTTGCATGCATTCTTTTAATAGAAATTTCAATAGGAACCTTTCACAAAGATATTTTTTGACATAAATATATTATTTCAAATTAATTGTCTAAACTAAAATAACTTATCATATCTTTTTAAAACCATCAATAATTTTGACATTTTCAAATTTGATTTCAACAAAAATACCCAAAATGCCTATATGAAAAATTTCCAAACAACTTCTTCACGACATACTAGAAATGCATCAAGATTATCCATATAATATTTCCACGAATATACAAAAATTATCTTGTATAAAACCCTAATATCAATGAAATAAATCTTAAAACATAAACAGATGTGTTTCAAAAATGACAATGTATTTCTAACAACCAACAAAAACTTAAATCAGAAAACTATGTATTCGTAATATATTTTCCAAAACATCTCTAACATAATTCAAACATAAGATATTTCCAATAAATAAAATGAATATGTAGATATTTTATTTCAAAATACACATATGAATGAACTATAAAACTAAGATACCCAAAAGATTTTATACAATAACAAACCGAAACCATCAAAAACTCAAAACTAAAAGTGCATATCATAAAATAATCTCCATTATTTTTTAGACACAACTCAAACCTACCATATTTTATGAAAATGATCATGAAGAGTTTTATTCTTCAAAACCCATGCATGCATGAAACTATATGTTTGAAATATTAAAATATAAACAAAACCACCACTAAAAAATCATTCTTCATGTTTGAATATACTCTTAAAACCATTCATTTATGACATGATAGATCATAAACCATTCAAATCTTTAAAATGTTCAAACTCAAACACACAAATTTATTTTTTACATGAAACCGTAAGTCTCAAAATATATTTGAAACTAAAACTGGTATTCTTGAAGCACCATTTTAAACTATCAACCAATAGAATAATCAAACTAGAAAACATTCAAGTGAGCAAATCCTCATTTTCCTTCAAAATACCATATTTCAAACTATAATGACAAACCCAACATGCTTTTACTCATCAACCACCAAAAAAAAAACTTATATCAATAACTAAATCCACTTTAACATCAACATCCATGCAATAGAAATGATATAACAACTAAAACTATAAGTTCATTACACTTCCCAAAACATACATGCGGATCTTAAGTAGATCGTCAAAACTTATCGAAAAAGAAAATATATTTATCTCCATGCAACTAAAAAACCAATCAAAATATTGAATAAACTACTTCAAAACTTATTTAATTTATTATTTTCATACATGTATGCACACTCCCTTTAAATTTATGCTCACAAATTCCTATTATTTTAATTAATTTTGCTCATTTCTTAATTTTGGAAGTAAAGTAATGAAACTAGTAATAGGGTGTGTAGAAGAATACCTGATAAAGTATGCATGTGAATCCAGATGATAGTGGGAACTCCCCTTTAGCTTGGAAGGAATAACTTGCAAATAAGAAAGACCCTAGAAAAGAGGTTTTTTAGATGGATGGTTGAGTGGATTGCCTAGCGTGAGCTATTTCCAAGAAGCGTATTAATTGCTAAGAGGTTGTCAATTTACTGTTATAATAATTAAGTTGATATAATTAAAAGAAACGATACTTACATTCAATGATATGAAAATAAATATGTGCAAGAAAGAGAAGGTAAATGCCTATTTAAATAAAAAAATAAAATAGCAAAAGTAGGTTTATTACTTATGCTAAATTAGTTAGGGTTTGGTCCAAAAAATTAGAAAAGATACTATAACTGGGCAAAAATAGAGAAAACTAGGTTTAACTTGGGGTAAGGGGTTCAAAATAGCTTATTGAATTTTTATGCAATAGTGACCATCGATGGTCAGATGAACCTTCAATGGTTGGGTCTGACTATCAGTGGTTGGGTAACTATTGACAGTTGGGGTTAACCATCGATAATTATGGAACCATCGATAGTTGCCTGTGTAAATCTAAAAATGATAAAAAAAAAGGTGTAAATTAGGTATTTGGACAAATAAATCTCTATAATAGAGCTAAGAGGTGGAGAATAGGATATTGATGGGTTTGATAGGGCAGAGAGGTTATAAATAATATAAATCAACCAAACAAGCAAAAGATACCTCAAACCTGATAGTGGAATGTTGAAGTGAATTGGCTAGAGTGATAATATTTTGGCTTTCAAACATGATTCTAATAGAGATTTGGGTCTCTAATGATATTGCTTGCTTGTTGAAAGGATGTTGAATACCTGTATACAAGAGATCTTGGATGCAATATTATAGCTTCTAGATTTTGGATTGTGGATCCATTTCACTTCCTCATCTTCTCCTTTTGTATGATGAAGGAAGTTACTAATCTAATAGGAGGATAAAGTTGACAATTTATTATGTTTTAAAGCAAGTTTTAAAATCAAGTTGTTGTTTAAGGAGATGCTTATCGCATATAAATTTATCATTGTTTTAATAATTTAAAATAGGCTTAGGGACTTGACCATCAATGGTTAGGCCAACCATCGATGGTTAGGTTAACTATCGATGGTCAAGAATCTAGAATAAAATAAGTTAAATCAATTTGAATTAAATGGTTTAGTTAAACATGTTAAGTTAGGGGTAGAGTTAGTAAATGAATCTAATTGACTAGGTGGTCTACTAGACACAAGGTTGAACGAGGGTCAAAGAGTCAGTTTGACATCAGAAGCTATCATGCACAATTTTTAAATTTTCTACATTTTCTCCCTTTTTGTTCTATGGTTTTGATTTACAAGATACAAAATAAAAATAGATAGCTATTCAAGGTGTGATTACCCTAAGCATAAGAGGAGGTGTTCCCCCTCAAACTGTGCCAATGAGGCAAAAGTGAAATTGGGTTAGGGTTTGATAAATGGTATATGGGTATTCATGAGGTAGGTAACAAAAAAGGCTAGGCATTTGAGATGTAAACACACACAAAATGTGACTAAGGGTGATAGTCAAGATCACACAAAGATTAAAGTTACCAATGTTGGTAAAAATAAGGTTGAGTCTAGAGGGACAAATGACAAGGGTGATTAGTCCACAAAGCTGGTCATAACTGATCAAGTCAAGCCTATCAAGCTATCAAGACTAGGTCACTATTGGTTTCAATTATCTAGGGTAGGAAGTGATCCAATAAAACAACACAATAAGTTAGGTCATGTATGAGTTGGTGAAAAGTTCAAAATTTCAACATGGTAAGGTTGGTCGGTGTGGTCAAAGTGACCATGCAAAGTTATTGCAAGACATGTGAATGGTTCAGGTCAAAAATGATCAATGGCAAGGTGGGAATGGTGGAATTATGGGTTGGTTATGTATGGGTTAGTAGGGGATGGTTGAATTGACTCTCGATGTACTAGGAAAATGGATGTTGCCTACACAGTTTCATGGACATGAAATCCAAAAAGAACTTCATTCCAAATGTATTTCTTCCACAAGTTAGAGGTTAAGTAAGTCTTTTTGAAAAGGTGGGAAAAAGACTAGGGGACCCTAACTAGTGAAGGTTAGGAGTGTTCCAAGGCTTGATCATTGATGGTCATCCTAACTATCGATGGTCAGGTAAAAAACCCTAAAAGGCTAGAAGATAAAAGTAAAATGTGAAGTCATTTTTACCATTTGACTTTTGATCATGGTTATTTGTGCTCAAGTGTGTTGACATTTGGTCATTATGTGTTGAGATTTCTAATGTGGAGAAAAATTAGTGGTTGATTGTGTGTGGTTAGGGTGAGTGCATGTTGACTAGATAGAGGGTGGATGAGGGTGTAGTCGAGTGGTAATATGAGGATTTTGACCATGCCAATGATCATGAAATGAGGTAGGGGTTGTTTTTATATTGATATCATAGTTGAAGTAGTTGTGTGTAGAAGTTGTATCAATTAGGGTTGAGTGAGCTAGACATGTTTTTGTGAATGTTATGGGCCATGATACCCTATTTTTAGGTTTTTGTTGATGATAAGCAAATTTAGGGGTGAAGCTTTGATTGAAAGGGAGTTTGGGGTTTGTAATGGGTTGTAGAATGGGGTTAGATAGTTTAAATGTGGGATTTAAGTGAGGTTTATGGTGTTTAAGTATAAGAAACATTAGGTTTTCACCATCAGTGGTCACCCACAGTGATCATTGGTATTTCAACCCAACCATCATTGGTTAAATATAGAGGATGAGAGGACCCTAGGGGACCATCAACAGTTCAACAAACTGTCAATGGTCAAAGAGTGTGGAGTTGTGATAAGGAATACAAAAAAGAGTATAATGTGGTTAAAGTTAATTAAGGTGTTTAAAGTGGGTAAAATGTTTGAAAGGGTTTGTTAAAAGCTTGAAATGTTTTTAAAGGTTGTAAGGTGTGGTAAGGTTGTAGGGTTTGAAGTGATTTGTAAAGTGTGAGAAGGGAGTTAAAAGTTTGTAAAATTTATTGTTTATTTAGAGTGTTTTGAAAGGTTAAAATGTGTAGAGTAGGATGAAATATTAAGTTAGAAGGTTGGTAAAGGTTGTGAAATAGGTTGAAACATTTTAAGAGGTTTAACAAGTGGGTGGTAATGGTCCAACTAGGATTTAGAAAATATAATCATGTAGGTGTGTGAAAGTGATGTGTTAGGGTCGATGAAAGTTAAGGTGGTAAAGGTAAAATATAGGTTGAAGGAGAGTTATAAAGGTAGAGGTTTGTGTTTAGTGTGAAAGGTAAGATAGGTTGAAAATGGTAGGTGTAGGTAGATATTGAGTGTGATGTGGAAAACTAAGTGTGTATACTAATATGATTATTATGCAGGCTTGTGACTAGATTCAAATGAGGGACTGGGCCCCTAGGATCTTTGTTGAGGTTCAAAATGTGATGACCATAAAAGAGTGGTGACACATGGATATGGTTAGCCTAGGGTCCATGATTCATTATTAGCACCTACTATGGGATGTGGCCATGATTGTCACACTCATCAAGAGATGGGACCCAATGATGAAGACTTTCATGTTGTTAACTATAGAGATGACCATCCTATTAGAGGATGTGACTAGGAACACATGGCTACCCATCTAAGGGGAACCATCTTATCATGCAGAGAGTGAGGATAGAGATTGTTATATAAACCTGATATATGGAGTAGACTGAGTTCATGCAAGGTGGCATGTAGGGGGGTTTAGGATCAGGATATTATAGTAGAAGGCCCTAAAGGATAGATGCCTAATAATTATGATGATGATGGTAGTGACTTATTTTACATTGCCAAATTCTATCTATGGATGATTTTCATACCTATTACTAGGGGTACTGGTGGAGATGTTGCTCGAGAGGACTATATTTGGATGGGCCACAATGTAAGTAATCTAGATTTACCAGGATCTTTGGGCATTTTAGGCACATAGACAGTATGGGATTAGCATCAATTTTATGATTCACTACTAGGCATTCAAGCACATTTAGTTTTTGAGACCATTAGGGGTACCATGTTATGGATTAACTTAGGTGACCTTTCTAGTGGGTTTCATGTGATGGAGGTATATTGATGCTTTGACAGGTGTCATTAGAGGAACCAAAGATATTGATTGGTTAAGGGATGATTTGGAGGGTTTAGTAGTAGGTGATGTTGTAGGGAGGACATATGTGGATTAGCTTAGTTGGCCCATGCACAAATACCACACATTATCCTTACAGAGCTAACACTAGATTAATGGGAAGAGAGATGGGGAGACTAAGCTAATCCCCTTTGAAAAAGTTTAGATATAGTTTGGACTTGTTCAAGGGGTACCACTAGATTTTCCATGGTATAGGAGGGAGGATGTCAAGTTTTCACTCCCAAAGCCATAGCCAGAGGATGTTGTACTAGACTTTGAAGAGCTACCATAAATGATGCATGGATTATAGATGGTTACATAGCTTGGTTTTAGGGTTGATATGTAGTAGCTGAATTTGAATAGGGTGATAGGGTGCATTAGGCTATGGATGTGGACCTTGTAGGGGAATCAACATAAGATGGTCAAGCAGTAGTGGCTCTAATAGTAACACAATCCCAGATTATAGGGTTATAAGGACAAGTGGCCACATTATAGGCAAAAATTATCACCTTATAGGGGTAGGTTACCACTTTGATTAGAGAGTGTGATATGATGAGGACCTCCTTATATTTAGTGACTCAAGAGAGAGATTCATTGAGATAGAGAGTAGGGGTAATCGTGGTAGTATCAAAAAGACCACCTAACATAGTTTTAAGGACATGATACTTATCTACCATTGAGGATCTTAGATATTATGAGGTGATAGTGATGGCACAACTACCATTGGACATGTAGTATAGAGACTATAGGGATAGCTTATTAGGTGGTCCATTGATAGCTACTCCAAGATAGTGGGCCTCAATAGTGGGATCGATAGGGATGTCAAGGGGGCCATCAATAGATGGTAGTGTAGGTCTAGGTCTAAATGGTGTAGGTGGTAGTGATTTTGGTGCCCTAGGGGCTTGACATAATATAGTGTTTATATGTACCTTATGTGTTTTTTGATAATATCCTACATGCCAATGATGTGAGATGTATATGAGAGAGAGAGATTGATAGATATATTATGACATGTATTGCCTCATTGATGTATATGATGATTATTTTTTGATTATGTTGATTATATCACTATCATTTGATTATATTGATGATTATGTTGACATACGATGATTATGTTTTTATGTTGATTATTCATTGATGATGTATTGATGTATTATGATGTAATGATGTTTGTGGATCATGGATGACGGTTTCTCTCAATTTTGTTTGTTTTTCTTAATTCTTTGAAAAGAAGGAAACTAGTTATAAGGGGTGTGTATAAAAACCTATTAAAAATTTATGTGTTTAATCCAAGTTATTGTGGAGATATCCTCTTTGGCTTGGGAGGATGACTTGAAAATAATAAAACACTTGATGTTTATTGATGATGGATTGAGGATGTTTTTTAAATATTTGGTAGAGTTTCATTTCTTGAGATCTTCTCTCCAAGATGATGAAAACCTAAAATATGATTACCTTCTATAAAAACTTGCATATATATGCTAAGAACAAAATACTAACTTTCCACTTAACCTTGGGTGAAGGAGGCAGGGTTATTTACAACATTTTTGTGTGAAGAAACATGACAAAATAGAGGAATATTAAAGAAATTTAAATTTATCCAAGTGGGATCATGATTTATTCAAGGTGAGGTTGGTGAATATTCCCATATGGGTTGGTGAGTCTCCAAGTTTAAATGGAAATCATGCACATGGGTTTGAATGAGACTTAAAGACTTTTTACCATCCTTTCTTGCTTTCACACAAGCACTTAAAGGGGTAGAACACCAAATATATCACCATTTTACATGTGGGGGATTAAAATTCTAAGGTGAGGTTGGTGGGGATTCCCATGTGGGTTCAAAAATCTCCCATTTGTGTTGGTGAGCCTCAATTTAAGCTAAAAAGTCAAAAAATGGATGCTCTTTGTCTTTTCCAAAGTCTTAAAGAGGTAGATATCTATTTTTAACTCTAATTTCATATGGGAAGAAAAAAATACATATTTAATAATGATTCCTTAAGGGAGAATTTACTAAATTTCATGGGGGGGGGGGCTTGTGATGCTTGAATGAAGTCATCAAACACTTTGGGAAGGGTCCCAAGTGGGGTATGATGTCCCACATGAAGCCACATTAGTTCTAAGCCATGTCAATTGTTATATCACCTCCCAAATCACCTCCCATGTCACTTGACATGTCACATTCCATGTCACTTATCATGTCACATTCCATGTCACTTATCATGTCACATTCCATGTCACTTACCATGTCATCATGAATAGTGATAGGAGGTCCCATAATGAATAGTGGTAGTGAATAGTAATTTTGAATATTACTTTCAAATAGTGATTTTGAATGATATTTTTGAATAGGAAAATAGTTATTTGGTTGGTTAAGAGGGGTTTTTATAAGGTTTAATAAGTTTTATGGGATATCAAGGTATTTATGCATCAAAATCTATAAGTGTGTAGTTTTCTAGTGTCAACATTTTGCCCCTTTTTGTTATACAACATTGAATTGACAAGTTAGAAAACAAAAAATAATCACTTGGTCAAAGGTTAGGGTACCTTGAGTATGGGAGGATGTGTTCCCCCTCAAATTGAGAGTCAATCAGAAAAGGTTGAATCAGGTGTAGGTTTGATAAACAATTGATAGGGATGCACTAGGTGAAGCCACAAGGTATCTAGGTATGTGAAATGACAATAGGTTCACAAAATATGACTAAGCACAATAGTCAAGATTACATAGAGACTAAAGGTGCCAATGTTGATAACCAAGGTTGGGTTCTAGGATAAAGATAAGGTAACTGGTCCTCAACATTGGTCATAGATGATTAGGTTAGTCTTATCAAGGTTCCTAAATAGGGTCAGTGTTAACTCAGGTATTAGGGAAAGAAGTGCTCCTAAGAAAAAAAATGGTATAGTTTTGCATGAGGTGGTGTAAACATTAAAAATTTCAACATGGAAATATTGGTCATTGTGGGTAAAAGTTATTGAAAAAAGTGCTAATGTTCTGGGTCAAAAATAATCAATGTCAAGGTGGACATGGTGAAAGCATGGGTGGATTGAGTATGGGTTAGAAGGGGATGGCTGAGTTAACTCTAGATGCACACATCAAGTGGATGCTATCTATATAATTTAATGGATAGGGATCTAAAAGGAACATCAATCTAAATGTAGTTCTTTTGAGGCAAAGGGTGTTGATTAACTTGGTTTTCCCAGTTACATATCATAAAGATAGGTCTAGGTGAAGGACATTGGAAAAAGGAAAACACCAAAGGGTGGAGAATATGGATATCAAATAGTTTCTTATGGGTGTGGTGGATGAGGTGAGCTAGGATGCAATTGAGATGATTACGTCAACTATGTAAAAGGAATATATATCCATGGATAAGCAGGTTGAAGCATGAAGTTTCTACCACCATCATAAAGAAAAGGAAAGGTAGAAATATGCGATACCAAGATTTAGAAAATTTGGATCTACTCAAATTGCCACAGTGATCCAATGGGTTTTTTCATCACCATCTAAATAAGTTGACATTGTACATGTTCCATAAAAAAAATTAATAGGCTATGGAAGGTTATTATTCAATAGTTTGGGGAAGCAAAGTAGTAGAGTGGGTAAATGAGAAGTGGTGAATATTTGAACCCTTGACCCTTGAGTCAGTGGGGCCCCAAAATAAGTAAGCATTGAGTTTTGAGGAAATTCATAGAAAGACATTGAGGGGTTTTAAAATATGGAGTGAGGTGAAAAATAATAAAATAAATTAATTGATGGAGCAGGTTGTGGATTATGGTTAAAGAGTAGGGCTATTGTAAAGTGTAAGAAGATGTAGTCCAAATTGGAAAATCAAGGGAAATTATTAGTTGGAAGGTTAAGGCATGTGAGAGGGTGTAGCTATCACCCCCATGTGGGTATTTCAAATCTTCCATTTGAAGGTGGTTTTAGTTTTTATTCTAACATCTTCTAAGGCTAGAGTAAAATGAGTTTAAAATAAGCAATACTTGAAGAGGTGGGGAAGGAATTTTCATCTTGATGGCTGAATAATGCTCAGGTTTTCTAGTTGGTCATATGAGCCTATGGTCCTAGACAATTACGTTATAAATCCATAGGATTGGTATATATTTCACAGTAAACCAAACTTGAGTGGAAGACCTTGGAGGCTATAACATGCTCAAAATGGGCAAAGGGTTGAAAAGGAAAAAGGTGATAGGGAGGGTGAAGGGAGTAGTTGGAGAGGGAAAAAAAGAGAGTTTGAGTGTAACATATAGAGGCATTAAAGGAAGAAAGGGATGATCATAAAGTAAGGAACCTGACTATATTTTTTGCATTAAGTCAAGGGCATGAAGGATACAAGGAAACAGATAAGGAGATGTATGTAGAAGTAGTATAAATGGTGACCACACTCTAAAGAGGTGGAGGTGAAATTGGAGAACATAAGGGAGATTCAAAAAGGGATGAGGTAAAGTTGAACTAAGAGATGGATGAAGAGAAAATAATTAGGTTACATATAAAGACAAAGGTAGATAAGGATGGAATAAGCCACACATGGTCATATAGGTCAGGAAGAGCAAGGAAAGGCATCAAAGGAGATGAAAAAATGAAATGAAACAAAGAAAAGAGAAGAAAATAAAAGGTAAAATATTGGGGGTGAGAGATACACTAAAGAATGATAGATTAGAGAATTGAAAAGGATGGGGAGAAAATTGTAAAAATCATGAAGGGTAAGGGGAGAATGAGGGATATGAGTGGCCATGAAAGGTTTGAAAACAAGTATTAAAAAGACAAAAGAGAAAATAGTTTGGTGATGAAAATGAAAAACAAGGAAATAAATGGAAGAAAAGGAAACATGAGGAAAAAAAGAGTAAAATGAGGACACAAAGAGGATGAGGGGAGATGGAAGAAGTAGGTGGTATCTTGACCAAGTAATCATGGTTGATGATATGCAAGGAGAGGAATAACGAAGCAAAGTAGATGGTGATTTTGGATATGAGAATGGGATGGAAAATGGGAAAGGGGTGAAGAACAAGGGGAAGAAAAGGATGGGTAGACAAGAAGGTGAAAGAGAAGGTAGGTTTTAATCAGCTTGTTATAAGAGACGGGTATGCTGAAGGGGTGATTAGAAGAGATTGACAAGATAAAAAAATGGTGAGGTGGTGAAGAAATAGGGGGATGCAATGAAAGGGAGTGAGATGAAACTAAGGGATGAAGATTAGAGATGATAAGATCAAAAATAAATAATTGAAGTAGGGATACAAAGCATGAATACTCACACAAATTCAAAAGATAAGTGAGTACCAAGATGGAAAGAGGAAAAGGGGAATGCAAAAAGGGCCATAGGCAAAAAGAGATAAGAAGAAAAGGGAAATTATGGAAAGGGAAATTATGGAAGGCTTGTCAAAGGATAAATACCTAGGGAGAAACTAGTTGTGGAGGAAAAAAGAGAAGACAAAAAAGATGGGAAAAAATCAAATAGGAAGAATGGAAAATGGGTATAGTGGGAAGAATCATAGAATGGCAGAGAGTGGTGGTACATGTAAATAAAAAGTGTAGCAACAGAAGAAACAAAAAGCTTGCAAGATGCATAGTATGATGTGGAATGGGTGAGGAAAAGAGAGTGATAAAGTGGGTATGACAAATAACCAAGGGGGAGGGGAGATGTTGTGGATGAAGAAAGAAGTTGAAGGGGATAAAGGGCAAGGTTGGTAATAAGCTGAAAGAGAGGTATAAAATGCAAAAGGTGGGTGGGGAAGTGGGCTATAAAACATGCACAAGGAAAGATGATGGGGAGGCTAATGAAGTAAAGTAGGAGGTGGTTTTATGGTAGGTAAGGGGGACCAATGGGGAATGATGTCAACCATTGTGTTAAAAGAGATTGATAAGCTAGAAAATTGATTAAAAGAGATTGACAATTTAGAGGTAGGGAGATGGTTAGGAGATAGGTAGAGAAGTGGAGGAATATATTTTAGGTGAGAAGGGAAAATAAAGTAAAGGAAGTGGCTGAGATGACCTCAATAACTGATCACTACCTACATAGTCCAAAAATACCTCATGTCAATGTAGTTCTCCAATAATGGGGGAAAGACTTAAGAGTAAGTATTATATGGTGTTAAAACATAAGGACCCTAAAGAAAGAATTCAAAGCTCCCTTGATGTAGGACACCTTAAGCAAGAGGGTGTTATTAGTAATAAAAATGAGGGAATAAAAAATGGGATGTGAATTAGTTGTTATTGGCTAAGCTACCCCTAGAGTAGCACCTACATAGTCCATGGACATTAGGCCGATGTATTTCAACAAGGTTTGGATGAGTGGTGTTGAAATTAGCTGCCCCAATTTGATGGATTGCATGGGCTGGTTTGGGCTAAGGGAGAAGGTTTGGTAAAACAATAGTTTTGGGTTTTGGTGAAGGTGTTGATGAAAGTGAATGGTGTATATTAGTAAATAGTTACCATAATGATCCCACATGTAGGAAGATGAGAGCTATAGATGGGAAAGGTAAGATAAATTAGAAGGGAATACAATGTCAAGTACCAAAAATGATCTTTAATGGAGCTAATCCAAATAAGAGGTTCCTTAGTGAGGAGGTTGCACCTTCTAAAACTATGTGAGGGTAGGAGTTTGGAGATAGTGTCTACCACTATGAGTTGAGTTTTAAAAGGTGGGGGTCTGTCTAGGTCTATAGAGTCACTGTGTCCAAGTTTTACCACTATTATGAGCTGAGTTTTAAGGGTAGTAGAAAAATGATGACCTACAAATAATTTATTTAATGGTCAAGTACATTATACAAGTAAGGAAGTTAGCAGTGTGGTGAGTGTAGACACCGAAATCGTGTCTACTCCCCTGGTCATTCTCCTCGTCCTCTCCCCCCTTTTTGGTCCTCTTAGTCCCTTGCCACTTCGACTATCCCTAACCCACCTAGGTCTTATTAATTAGAAATAATCATCTATTTTTAATTAAGTCCCTTTTTCCTCTCCTTGCCACCTCGCCACCCTAGGATACCCTTCTTGGATTCCCTTCATTCCCCACATGGCCATTTTAATGCCTAGACTCCCATTCCAACTTCTCCCCTCATCCATTTAATCCCCTTCGACCGTTTCTCCCTCGGACTAGCTGACCTGGCAGTTGGAAAATGGATGAAAGGCTATTTTTAGCCTTTCTCTGGCCTTTCAGCCACCGACGTCGGTCAACTGTTGACTGATGTCAGCAATATTACCGGCGTCGACGGCCTTCTTAACGGTTTTCTACACCATTATCTGTCTCTCTTCACTCTCTGTGTCTCTCTCTCGCATCCCGACTCTGTAATCTTGGACCCGATTGAATCAATCCATTTTGGAACCCACCTCTTTGCCAATCAATCTCACTCTCTCCCTCAGGTACACAACAAGCTTCTGCAAACACAACATGGATTCTACAACTCCATCAGTAGCATGACCTTCACACAACAGGGACTCTGTATCATCCGGCAACACCAACAATAGGTATAGGGATCAACACCGCTTTCTGTAGCATGCTTCAGGTAAGTATTCTATTTGTATGTTGTTTATGTCTTCTAGCTATTGCTTCCAAATGCCATGAAATAGACTCAGCCATCCTTAACTAGACCATAGACCTCATTAGACCACTCTTTCTTCCCTATTGCTCCTAGCTTCTATTGGCCTCCTCTGTCCTCTGATCGGACCATAGACTCTGCCCATTCAACCAGACTCTTAGACCCAGACCCTAGACCATTCAACCAAGCCCAAAACAAGACTCTTTCAGACCAAAACTTCATCTCAGACCATTATGTACGTCCACAAACCCGTCCAAAGACCAGAACCTGACCAGACCCGTCTACAGGCCACTGCCCCAACCGACGCCGGTCATTACCCCAACCGACATCGGCAGACCCGACAATCGACGCCGGTAGGACCA
This sequence comes from Torreya grandis, assembly GCA_037957365.1. NCBI lineage: Eukaryota > Viridiplantae > Streptophyta > Pinopsida > Cupressales > Taxaceae > Torreya > Torreya grandis. The sequence goes on from JARHVA010001135.1 coordinate 3,658,092, forward strand.
CCAACATCGGCGACTATGACCAGATCGATAGCATCACTCAGGTAAGATTTTGCTTCTGTTTCTTTTCAATTTGTTATCATTTCAGTCTTTTTAACATTTTTTATTTTATCAGACTTTATCTTTATCAAACAGTGGGTTGACCTCCCTTAAGGAAGTTTTCATACTTCTGGGAACAGGCTTTTGCTTGGCAACCCACCATCTATCCATCTAACGCCTTTTCCATCTTAGTCTCTTCTTCTTTGCAGGTGTCATTCCTCCACATCCAAAGAGGAGTACTCACAGGTTCTAGATTACGGTGTGCACGACTACATCCAGGTACTTCTAACCTTGACCATTTCTTAAGTTTCTTCATTTTCTCTCTTTGAATGTAAAAAGCAAAATTGCATAGAAACATCTGGCACGCCCGGTGGGACCCTTAGGGCCTTCCTTGGGTTCCTTTCCTTTCCTTATTTTTTCATATAGGGTGCATTAGGTTCCTTCCTTTTCGATTCTTTCTTCTCTTCTTAACGACATCATAAGCAGGAATAAAAAGAATCTTTCTTTCTTTTCTTGCGTTTCTAGACTAGTCAAGAAACTCATACTCTTCGACCCTTTCTCAACTTGTCCTCATTCAAACAAACATTTTTAGACTTGGGCTTAAAATGTATTGCATTGCATTTCTGCTTGCTTGCATTTCTTAGACCACACCTAGTAATTAACAAAACGCATATTGAATTAATCTAGTCCACTTCATGTTACACGACCAAACCACTTGCACCAAATCAAACATCAAACTCACTTGAGACAAGGCTCGACTGGGATTTCATCACCCAGCGGATACCTTACCCATTCCTGGCAATCCTACTTGAATTTCATCACCAAGGGGAAAGCCCACTCTGTTCTCTGGCAGAGTCTAATCTCTAGGGAAAGTATATTTTGGCTAAGCAGGCCCAGCTTATCACTAGACTCGTGAAGTGAGGGGAGCTTGCTCCTTAGCACCAGGCCATGTACGGACCCTAACACAGACTTCTTGCGTGCCTAAACATACCTGAAACCATCCATAGACCACCTTCTTCTAGGACCCATTCTAACAGCCAACTTCCCAAACATCACTTTAAGGCATAAGCCACAAGATTCTAAAAGTTGATTCTTAGGATTTAACGCTTAGTGCCTGTCTGTCTCTCTCTATTTTTCTATTCCTATCTAGTTTTTTGAGCTAGTGAGGATGTTCTTCCCTTTTTTCCAAGAATCTTCAAGTTTTCTAAGTTTTTGGAAACCACAGTCACCGACATCGGTCATTTGACCGACGTCAGCCACCTTTTTGCACTGACATCAATTTTTCAACCGACGTCGGTCACTGTCACAGACCTTTTTCCCAAAACAATAACCTAAAACCTAACCCTTTTTATACCAAAACCCCATTCTAAGTTTCTAAAATTTCAAGAACACAGTTTCTAGAACCTGACCCTTTCTTGCCTTGAATGGTTTTGACACGCAGTCAAACCAAGGCTCTTCTTGACCACTCTAGCCATCAACCGCCTTCGTCTACCCCGTCCCTAACCAGTCCTATCATGGAGTTCCACTCAGAGACTGAAAGAACTCCTACACGACCAACTCTGACCTAGACTCTCATCATCCCTGAAGGGGACCAAGATTTTACATGATTCTTGGACCTCAACATCACAGCCCTCCATAACTATCTTGTGAAAAACCCAATGCAAGACCTTTCGAGTGAAGTGGTGATGACATCGACACCATTCGCTACCCAACCTCTTATGACCCAGCCTTTTGCCTCAACCGTTAACCTGACCATGGCCAATATGCAAAGTTTGGCCTCCTCATCTATTTTTAGACCAACCTCCATCGGGGTTCTGTTACCCCCTCAACCACACGCAATTCAACCAAGTTCTACATCATACCAGAACTTGATTGTCTCGACCCCTTACACTCTTGCGCCCGTATATGCAGGAGTGTCTACCTCCCCTTTTTCCCATGCCGTCATACAACCACCTTTGGCAGTACCTAGTCAACTTATGTCTTCTACTTCCATAACCCAACCACCCTTAGTCTCCGCTTTTGTCCCTACGACTAGTCATCCGTACGTTGTGCCCTTATTGGTACAATCGAATACGTCGTATGCCTCCTATAGCCTCTTTCAAGCACCTTCCAACCTAGGGGGTGCTCGACCCATCAATTTGTTGGTAGACATTATCAAACTACTGATGGATAAAATGTCCAGTCTCGAAGCCTCCATTTTTGGTTCAAGCAATGTCTCTTCCTATGACCAAATTTACAACGAGCCCATTCATCCTTCTGTCCTGATCCGACCATACCCCGACCAATGGGAGCTTCCTAAATTCTCTCACTTTCAAAGCAAGGAAGACCCACAACAACACTTAAGGGCATTCAGACATGCCTGCTATCTTATTGCCCATGACGATGCGTTGCTTTTACGCACGTTTCCTATGTCTCTTTTTGGCCCTGCCCTTGACTGGTATAGCTCTCTTACCAGACATTCTATCTTTTCATTCACTTAGCTCGCCCAATTATTTCTCGACCATTTTTTTATCAACATCACCAAACAAGTCTCGATCACAGACCTCTACTCCATTAGGCAATTTGACGATGAATCAATAGTCAATTTTGTCGCCCGTTGGAGAGGCTTGATCAACCAGCTCTCCTTCACCTTACCTCACCCCGAGCTCATTGAGCTCTTTTCTCAGGCATGTGACAGGCACATCTCGTCCACCTTGCAGGTTCAAACATTCCATACTTTCGATGAGGCCTTCACCATGGCCCAAAAACTTGAACTCCGTGCCATTGAAGAAGATAAGGTCAAATTGCATAATACCAATGCAAGAACCAATGACCATTCTTCTTCCAGACCTTCTTCTTTCCACTTCAAGTCCAAAGGAGTGGCCAACACTATGGTTGTTAGATCACCATCCTTGATAGCAACTAATCAATCTCAACCTTCGACATCTCACAGCCTCACCAAACAATTCCAACAACGGTACATCTAGCGTTCAGACACTCCACTTGGAGAATCATACACTTCTATTTTGGAAAAACTTGTCAAGCAGGGGGTCCTCAATCTCCCTCCAATCTAACCACCTCAATTCAACTTTTCAAAAGCTCTCCCTACATGGTATAGGGAGGCCAAATTTTGCCATTTTCATCGCGTCCATGGCCACAACATCAACAACTGCCGAACCTTCAAGAACATCGTCCAAGACATGATCGACAATGGGGATCTTATTTTAGATAATCCGCACGCCCCTCCCAATCAAAACATTGACATCTTTAGAAACCCTTTTCCAAACCATCCTCTTAATCAAAACCATATCCAGACCATGACCAATGACCTCCAAGACCATAATATTCACACCGTCAACACTATCTTACCTCTTGTCCCTGACCAACCTCCTCCACAGGTAGAAGAACTTTCTTCTCCCATTAGTCCTCCAATGACCTCTCCTATACTGGAGGATGCCTTGACCATGCCAATGCCATTAGCCCTACCTTCATTCGAAGACCCTACCTTGCCTACTCCTCAAGCACAAATAGAAGGCACAGTCATCCATGCCATTTACCCTCTTGAGGAGCCACCCTCTCCTATTTCCTCTCCACCAAGGGAAGAACCAGTCTCTTCACCCATTTTGACCAAGGAAGACCCAGTCACGGTTTCCTCTTGTCTTTTGCCTGAGATTGCTATATCTCACTCACCCCCATCCACATCTAAACCTAAATCCATATCTAACCTTGCCTCGCATAATAGTGGCCCTCGACCCAAACCAATGAAGACCACTAAACCACACTGGAGGACTCCTCCCCCACCTTCATCATTGCCCTCTATTTTGGGCTCGCATCCATCCACCTTACTAGGAGTGCATCCCACTCCCATCCTTCACAGAGGCACGTTGCCTCCATTACTCCCTCAACCCACCAGACTTATATCTCCTCTAAACCATCGACCAATGCCTCTTACACCTCTTAGACCAAAGTCATCAACCCCTACTACATTAAGACATCCAGACCCGTTAGCAGGTTCTTACGCCTTGCTGTTACGGCACTTGTTGCAGTCCTCTCGCATCAACCTCCCGCCTCTTAGACCATATCAATCTCTTGGACCAAAACTACCCTGGTTCGACGACACTCAAATTTGTGCATATCATCACACGCTTGGGCACGACACTGAGCATTGTTGTGCCCTCAAGGATGTCATTCGCCAATGTATGGAGAAAGACACCCTTCTTCTTGACCACATTATCAACAAACCTTCAACACCACCCCACTCGTCAACTCTCGGATCAAGACCCTCTTGGTTTGACAACTCTAAATTTTGCCACTATCATCACACTCTGGGACATGACATTGTGCATTGTTGTGCCCTCAAAGCTGTCACTCGTCAACACCAAAAAAAGGATACCCTTCTCATCAAGGATCCCCTTGACCACCCCTTCACCAAATCATCCACATCGACCCATGCTTCTCAAACCTCATCACCTCAATCTGGATCTCCATGCCAGACTATGGTCCCTTTGCCACCTTTAACCCCCTTATTCGAAATCAACATAGTCAATCTGACCACCAAACCTCAATTGATGAATCAGTCAAACATTCTCCCTAGCCGCTGGGGGAATTCAACTTTCATCCAAGCCTCGACCAACCTTCCGACTCCATCTCGACCAAATATCAATCACTCTTTCAACTTGACTGCAACCAAGATTAGCAACCAAACATTCAACCCGACCTCAACTAAATAATCACCCCAACCAAAGACCAAATACTGACCAATCAACCATCGACCAACCATTGACCAAATATCAAATGACCAAATCTCAACCAAATATTGACCAATCTTCGACCAAACATTCAACCAGCCTTGACCAATCAGCGACCATATCAACCGACTTCCCATCTAGCATCAACCATCATCGTGACCAATCTCAAAGAGGCAAAAGGGGAAAATTTGCTCCTAATTGACTCAGACCACCTCATAGCACACAAGCATGGCCCAGGGACTTATCAGACCCTGAGCCCTTTTATACCTTTCATCTGTGACCATTCTACTGTTAGTCGAGTACTCATCCACTTGGAATTTACTTTGAGCTCATCCCTTGAGCAATCCCCATCCTCTTAGTCCTCATTCCTTTCAACCCTATTCCCCTTAACAAATTCTATATAACCCTTTTATACAGTAGGGATGCTTTATCCTAATAAAAGGGAGCCCTTGACCTTCTATAGTCTTGTCCATGACTCAACATTTCTGTCAAAACAAATCAAGATGTCAACATATCCATGGTCACAAACTTAAATCAAATCAAATCAAAAGGCAGACTACTCCCTCGAAGAACAGCTGTACTATCATTATTGTAGCTAATAAACTGCTCCCTCGAAGGACAGCTATTCAAAGCCCTTATATAAAAATCAAAATATAGACCACTCCCTCGAAGGATGGCTATGACTACCTCTTGCTACAAACAACAATCTTTCTTAGAAGCTTCCCACATTGATCAGCTTCGCAAATGACCACCAAGAAAATGACATCTCTCTGCAGGCTTCCCGCATTGATCAGTCTATGCACAAAAAAAAAAAAAAATGAGTCATGGACTTGGCTTATAGTTATCTCAGGGTCTCCTATAAAAAGGGCAAAGTTATCTTTGATCTTAAAATGGGTTACCCTATCCTCCTCTCCTATCACCTGCTCAAGGGACTTCGAGCTCACTTTAATGTCAAAGTGATTCGATTACCGCTCTAACACGACCTTTGGTCACCGACGTCATGCATGAATGGGACTCTTGGTTCTCGTAGCCCCTATCTATGCTATCTTTCTGGTCCTTGTTAATGAAAGAGCAATTTGCCTTTCACTTTTTCTCTACACTTTGGTCACATTCAATCCACATCATTTGTCAAACCAACCAATCTCACCATTTTCAGACCACAACCCTCATCATAGTCCATCATCACATAGTTTCTATGGACACCAATGCACATGGAAACTATCGACCAGACTCAATTTATGTTAAGCATAAACCAATACTTGCTGACGCATAAATATACCTCAATTCATTTTTAGCATACATCCATCATGACTATGGAAAATTGCTAGGGATGAAAGACCCCTCGACCAGTGTTGCAGAATACACCATTTGGAAAAGGCTGTAACATCTTTTTCTCTTCATCATTTTGACCATGACCAAACCAATCATCGACCACTTTGTCTCTCAGTCCAAACTACATTGGTCTGAGGCCCCCTCCAATCTGGGCTAAGTAGGCAACACTCAGTGGACACGATCGTCTTCTCGGGTTAGCTTGACCACCCTCATTTGTTCATCTCTCTGATGGACAAACCTTCTTTCCTCCTTTTGACCATGACCTTGCCCTTGACCAAGACTAATCCATTACCTTTGACCCTTCCTCCCTTTTAGGGAGAACTACATTGCCCTGAGGCCCTTCACACAAGGGCTATGTAGGCAGCACTCAGTCTTCTGAGGTTAGCTCGGCCACATCCTTTCGTCCATCCATCCACCTTGACCACTGACCATTGGAGATCATGCCTATCTCCTCCGACCCTGACCACTTCCAGGACAATGTTTCCTTGGTTGTTTTTGCCTATATGCTATCTCATGACTAGTTAGCAGAATTGTGCACAGACTTTTTTTTTTGATCCTCACAAGTATAGGATCGCACGCCGGTTGATCCACACTACTTGTGACTTTTTCGTGTTTTTGGGAGCACTTCCTAAGCCCAAGATACCTGGAACATGATGACCATTTGGAGCTACAACTACAATTGAATAACCCGATCAGCAGATGACTCAATGCTGGGGCCTGATTACTTCAATTTTGGCACTCCTCGACCCTTGACCTGTGACAGTTTGACCTGACCATCTCATGAAATGGTATACATGCAATCAAGAATTTTGCAGTGTTCACCCTCACCCTATTCTTCATCCACTCTTTGTCAAATCAGCACCTGATTCCCGGTTCCCTTCCCTCGACTCCTGCTTTGAGGGGGAATACCTCATCCATAATCGGGGCAATCAACCTCTCCCTATTTTTGTCTTATAGTTCACTTGAACAACTAACAAGATGAAAGCGACCTTATCTTACACCTGGGGCAACCACCTCCTATTTTTGTCTTGCAGTTTGTCCAAAACAACCAACAAGACAAAAAGGGGCAAATGTAGACACCAAAATCGTGTTTACTCCCTTGGTCATTCTCCTCGTCCTCTCCCCCCTTTTTGGTCCCCTTAGTCCCTTGCCACTTCGACTATCCCTAACCCACCTAGGTCTTATTAATTAGAAATAATCATCTATTTTTAATTAAGTCCCTTTTTCCTCTCCTTGCCACCTCGCCACCCTAGGATACCCTTCTTGGATTCCCTTCATTCCCCACATGGCCATTTTAATGCCTAGACTCCCATTCCAACTTCTCCCCTTGTCCATTTAATCCCCTTCGATCATTTCTCCCTCAGACTAGTTGACCCGGTAGTTGGAAAATGGATGAAAGGCTATTTTTAGTCTTTCTCCGACCTTTCAGCCACCGACGTCGGTCAACTATCGACCGACATCGGTGATATTGCCAGTGTCGGCGGCCTTCTTAACGGTTTTCTACACCGTTATCCGTCTCTCTTCACTCTCTGCGTCTCTCTCTCGCATCCTAACTCTGTAATCTTGGACCCGACTGAATCAATCCATTTTGGAACCCACCTCTCTGCCAATCAATCTCACTCTCTCCCTGAGGTACACAACAAGATTTTGCAAACACAACAGGGATTCTACATCTCCATCAACAGCAGGACCTTCACACAATAGGGACTCTGCATCATCCGACAACACCAACAATAGGTACAGGGATCAACATCACTTTCTTCAGCATACTTCAGGTAAGTATTCTGTTTGTATGTTGTTTCTGTCTTCTAGCTATTGCTTCCAAATGCCATGAAATAGACTCAGGCATCCTTAACCAGACCACAAACCTCATTAGACCACTCTTTCTTCCCTGTTGCTCCTGGCTTCTATTGGCCTCCTCTATCCTCTGATCAGACCATATACTCTACCCATTCAACCAGACTCTCAGACACAGACCCTAGACCATTCAACCAAGCCCAAAACAAGACTCTTTCAAACCAAAACTTTGTCCCAGACCATTCTGTACATCCACAGACCAGAACCTGACCAGACCCATCTACAGGCCACTACCCCAACCGATGCCGGTCATTACCCCAACCGACATCGGCAGGCTAATCGACGTCAGCAGACCCGACAACTGATGCCGGTAGGACCACCGACGTCGGCGACTGTAACCAGATCGATAGCATCACTCAGGTAAGTTTTTGCTTCCGTTTCTTTTCAGTTTGTTATCATTTCAGTCTTTTTAACATTCTATCTTTTATCAGACTTTATATTTATCAAACAATGGGTTGACCTCCCTTAAGGAAGTTTTCATACTTCTGGGAACAGGCTTTTGCTTGGTAACCCACCATCTATCCATCTAACGCCTTTTCCGTCTTAGTCTCTTCTTCTTTGCAGGTGTCATTTCTCCACAGCCAAAGAGGAGTACTCACAGCATCTGGATTATGGTGTGCACGACTACATCCAGGTACTTCTAACCTTGACCATTTCTTAAGTTTCTTCATTTTCTCTCTTTGAATGTAGAAAGTGAAATTGCATAGAAACAGTGAGTGATAGAGGATGGACCTTGCCTGACCTAAGAGCTACATGGGTAGGCTAGATAACTGGTGGCCATATCTATATCATGTACCCCAGTTGCTTGGAACTACAGACGTGGGGTCCCATTTAGAAGAGGCCCTAGTATCAAGGAGCTATGTGGCCTAGGACATTGGTGATATAATTAGATTAGATAGTCATTCCCTTGTTATAGATGGACTCTCAGCTGGTATAAAATAAAAGACTACCACATTCGAGCATACACTACCAATGGTTGGGGTCTAATGTTTAGAGCTCGTGGTAATGGGCTAGTAGGAATAGGAGGGAAAAAGGGGAAAGAAGGTAAATGTATCAATGTGAAAGACCTAGAGCAGAGTATGATTATCACCTTATGGGTATGAATGTGGGAGAGGAGAATATAGTATACCCTTTAGCGGTTGCTGAGATAGGGAATGCTATGGATGTTAGTTTAGGGAGTAATTAAGTAGGAGGATGGTTGAACATAAATCCAAAGTCACTAGATAATAGGTCTAATGCTTAGGTAGGAAATTAATGTATGTGCCATGTGACTCCTCGCACCCTAAATAAAATATTGCATAGTTTGACGTAAACATGTATAAAATGTGTTGGATGTTGTCGGTTGAATGTTATGGTTATGGTTATGATTGGTATAGTTATGGTTTTTGTAATCACTCAATGTAAAAGGAATGACTATTTTTGTTATAATGTTAGATGGTATAAGTCATGGTGAAAATATCAACTAGGCACATCAGGATAAGAATAGGGCTTGACGCTTTATTTTTGATAAGGACTAAAAATAGACTTGAATTGAGATTAGTTGAATGAATATAAGCCCTTGAAACATTGTGCATGAGTGGTAATTAGTTGATAAAGAAGGTCTCTTGATCATAGGGTGTCAAGTAATCTCTAAATCCCTTGATTTACAGATAGTCTAAAGGGAAGATGGGTGATAGGTGGTGTGAACAATAACAAGTGATATGTATGATAACCTCATGTGAATTAGTGTACCCCTTCTATAGGTGGCCTAAGAATGGTAATAGATAAGTCCATGCTATATGCTAGTGGGAAGTCTACATGTGAAAGTTGATTATAGCTTTAGATTTTTTTTAGTGGGCCTTTTGCTTTATTGTTGTATATGGGAAGTTGATTGATGTGAGAAGCTTCCATGAAATTACTCTACTTTTGATAAATTTAACTTAGCCATCCTTCAAAGGATTGGTCTAACCTTATTGGATTTGTTTTAATGTTCTTGATAGTTTTCCTTCAAGGGATCAATCTACCTTACATGTGGAAATTTTTATTTTTGTTTTTGGGTAGATTTCCTTTAAGTGAGCAGTCTGCAATGCTTAAGATATTGAACCAATTAATTCTTGCAAGATGAAATGTGTTCAGACATGGACTAGTCTAATTAGGTTCAGAGGTTTACCTTTATGAGGGTAAAACTTTACACAAAAATGTTAATGGTATTTGAAAGGGTGTGGTTTTGAGAGACAATGACCATGGGATTCCATGTTGTTGAATATGAAAAGTATCCATGAGAACCATGCTATTGGTAGATCCATGGTACCCATATTTAGGATTAGGCCATGAATATCATGATTAATCACATGGTTCTATGGTGTAATTAATTGTCCTCAAAAGGAGATGAGGAAGGTGGGTGAAGGTGGAAATCTCATAATCAAGGGATGAGCTTAAGTTAGACAAATTGGTGAGCTTGATCCTTCTTTAAAAAATGGATGCAGATGCAAAGCATTGAGAGTCTCAAGTTTTGGTTAGCCTTTGAGAGAGGACAAATGATAAGCTCTTGATCCATACTTATGGGTGATGATGTAGGGTCCAAGCCAATTGAAAACAAACTTGCCTCATTTATTCTTCTCCATGTTGGTTTTATTTTAGGATGAGATCTCTGATATTGAATTCTTAAGGTTTGAGGTAAGGTTGGTTAGGTTTGATGGAGATGGTCAATTTTCAATGGTTTGATGGGAGAATTTGTATCCCAAATAGGTCAGGTGGTGTCTAAATGGGTTTCCACAATTTGATGTACCACTTCGTTTAAGTTGGGTCAATGGATAGATTTGGTTGATAGGTTGAGGTAAAAAATCCAAGGGTTATTTTAGTTAATGGTTAAGGTATGGTTGAAGTTAATAAATGGTTAAAGATTTATGAAAGGAAGGTTCCCCTAGTTTAATCTTTGCATGGGTGGGAAAAAGATTCCAAATTGAAGGTGTTTGTGGTTGGGTTGGGTTATAATGCTGAGGGTTTGAAGGGTATGTCCATGGAATAGACATTTTATCCTTTCCCTTATCCTTTTGTTGGACTTGAGAGTGGGTAACCCTACAGATGGTGTGGATAAAAGGAAGTTTTGGTTTAGCTTTGATGCTTTGGTTTCTCCTTTCTCTTAGGTGAGAATGGGGAAATAGGCAAGTGTTGGGTAGGTTTGGTTGATGGTTAGGTTGGTAATGGGATTAAAGGAGGTTCATTTGATAACATATTATCCTTATCATAAAGTTGGTGGATAATGGTTTTAATAGCCTTACAATGATCCATATCATGGCCAAGTTTCCTATGGTAAGAGCACACATGGTGGTTATTGTACCATGACAGTTTTGGGCATGAAGGGTCAAAAGTTTTGATAGGGTCAAAAGGTTTGATAGGTGGTAAGGTTAAGGAAGAGGTTTGCAACAAACTTTGTAAAATGGCTGAATATGATTCATGTAAAGGTGTTAGAGGTGATTGGTTTTTAGTTTTGGTAGCCTTCCTAAAATTAGTTTTTACTATAGAAGTTATGGGTGGTGGGGTAGTTTTAGTTTTTTGATTAGGTTAGGATGGCTTGTTTAAGGTATGTTTATCTGATAACATATTATCCTTATATAAGTTGTGGATGAGTGCTTGGAGAGATTTACAATGTTCTATGTCATGTCCAAGTGTCTTATGGCATGCATAGACTAAGCTAACATTAAACCATTTTGGTTGAGGATGTGAAGGGTCAATAGTTTTGATAGGTTGGAAACGTTTAAGATGTGGTAAGGTTGAGGAGGCTTTAAATAAACTTTATAAAATAGTTGAATAGGATTCAATTAAAGGTGTTTGGGGTGATAGATTTTTGGGCTTTGGAGTGGGATTCTTTGTAGTAGTAGGCTTTACCCTAGAAGTTATTAGTTGTGGAATGGTTTTAGTAGATTAGTTAGGTTGGGGTTGGTTGGTTGGTTTAGAAGAAGAATATTTAAGAGAAGCAGGGACCATGGGTCTATTTTGAGATGGTTTAGGAGATTCCACCCTTTTAAAGGGTTTAGTCAAAGTTTTCTTTAATGGACTTGATGGAGTTAGGTCCAATTTCAAAGATTGGTGAGCTAGGTTAGGAATAGGAAGTATTCCTAGATTCTTGATGGGTTTGGTCAAAGAGGTGTAAGGGTATTTAACAATTTTATGTGGAAGTGGGTTGGATGGTTTCCTTATGGTTTTGGATAATGGAGTATCTAAGGATAGGGTTGAGGTAGTGATGGGTTTGAGGCTGGATTCAAGTGAAGCTAAGGGTTCTTGTTTGTTTTGATAGGGGAGGCCAAGATGATGCCATAAAGTGGCTCTATTGAGATTGGGTTGAGAAGTGAACTCTAGGCTTTGTACTAGCCTAGAAAAGGGATTGTAGATAGTTTTGGTTCCTTGATCATTGATTTCAAAGCTTAAACCCTTGGGTAGAGAAGGGGGAATGGTTTCCCCATATATGTTTTTGGTGGAAGGTTCAAAATTTAGAAAAGATGTTTCTTCCATAGATGGAGTGGATAAGGTGAATTATTCTAAAGGAATGATTTCCAAAGGAAGAGTAGGTGAGTCTATGGTAGGGGAGGAAGGTGTAATGGTGTTAATTTAAAGGAAGGAAGTGGTTGCTTCCTTTGTTTGGTCATCCAAAGGAATGGGAAGTGATTCCCCCACTTCAATGAGTGGGGTGGAAAAAGTAGTAGTAATAGGTTTATAAATAATAACATTGATCATGTGCACCTCATAAGTGTCAGATGATTTTGGTTGGCTTTAATTCACTAAAAGGGGAAGTGAAAAAGATTGTTTGGTTTCTTATATAAGGTTTGTAAGGAAATTTGTAAAGACTCCAATTTGTCAACAAGTGGATTGGTTAAGGTTGGTGTTATTATATTTTATTTAGTTGTAGGTTTACTAAGAGATAGAAGAGGGTGTACCAATGTCTTAGTTATCACATTAGGGTATGAAACTATTTGTAAGTTATTTGGTTGGATTGAAGAGGCTAGTTGGTTTGATAGGTTAATAAGTTAGTTGGGTTGATAAGTTGATTGATAAGTTTGTTGATCAGTTAAGGGTGATGAAATTGATTGGGTTAACAATGTGGGTTGAGGTTGATATGATGGTTGGGGGAAATGGCCTAAGCTTTGACAAGGTTGGGGTGATTGAGATTATAGATGTTGATAGGTTGTTGGTTGGGCATGATAATAATTAAATGGTTGATGATAGGTCATTGTTTGGTTATAAGTGAGGTTTGATTGATCATGGATATCAAAAATATATCGCCTAAGTTTTGAATCTAATCTAGCTATCTGGTCTATTATCATTGTAAGAAACTCAGGTGGTAGTTTTGGTGAAGATTGATAGTTTTTGGGGTGGTTAAAGCTGGAATTTGATGAGTTATAAGTAAGGTTAGGTTGATTGTAGACAAGATTGGGCTGGTTATAGAAAAGGTTGGGTTGGTTTTAGACAAGATTGGGTTGGTTGTAGATAAGGTTGGGTTAATTTTTGGTAAGGGAGCATAAGTGGCTTATGATGCAAGGTACCACTTTAAGGAAAAAGGATTGTTGTCTAAGATCCTAGAAAAGTTAGGATTTCCAAGATAGAAAATAAGAAATCTCTCTATTGAGAAATATAGTGGAGATGAGGTATTGGAATATAGGTTCTTAGTTGGTTTGATTCTTCAATTTGTAGTTTGGTAAAGACTATGTGAAGAATAGAGAGAAACGAAGCTCACACCTCAAAAAATCAGTAAGAAAAAGAAAATATTCAAGGAAGTCAAAACATACACTAAGATACATTAAATCTTAGAGTTTTAATTATCTCTCTTTTGGCTTATGCCTTAGAAAGTGTGAAAGGAAATTTAGTTTGATATAGGTACTAAAAAGGAAAGCTATGTTTTGTTTCAAGTTGTTTAGGTGCTCTAAAGAAATATCTATGTTGAACTTTGGTACTTGGCTTAGTATTGGGGCCTACCCCATAAATTCACAATCCCACAATGATAAGGGTGATAGGTGCTTTGCCAATATATACTGAGTCCAAAGTTTATACTCAATTAGAGAGCTGAGTTGGTTCTCCCTTTGGTGGTCAAATCCAAGTGGGATAATTAGGAGGGGGTAAGGTTGCCACTAGGTGATGAAATCCTAGTCAGTCCTTATCTCAAGTATTGTTTTGATGTGTTTATTATTCAGTGGTTTAGTTTAATGTGTGAAGACAAGTGAAATCTATGATAAAATTATTGTTCCTCCTAGTTACTAGATGAACTAAGATCATCAAGTAATTTAATGGATGCAAAGTTTTTGTTTTAAACCCAAAATAAAATTTCAGATTTATTTAAATGCATACAAAATCTATAAATGCAATCGAAATGAAAGATGAAAACAAAATTCCTAATCCTAAGATGATTGTTCTTTTTATTTATTTTAAATATGCATGGAAAATAAACTTTATGTTTTCTAAAAATGCAACTAAAACTTGTGTTTTTTTTAATTAAGTACGAAATAAAGCTTAATTTTCCTAGAATTCAACTAAATGACTTTCACTAATGAAACTCTAAATGTCCTACAACATATATGAACCCAAGAAAACTCAAGCGTCCCATTGGGCATGCCAAAATATTTCTCTTAATTTTTTAATTTTTTGAAAAGAAAGAAACTAGTGATAAGGGGTGTGTATTAAAACCTATTAAAAATGTGCATGTTGAATCCAAGTTATTGTGGAGAGATTCTCTTTGGCTTGGGAGGATGACCTGTAAATAATAAAACACTTGATGTTTTTGAAAATGGATTGAGGATGGCTTATTGAGGATGCTTGTTGAAGATTTTGGTAGAGTTTCATTGCTTGAGATATTTTCTCCAAGATGATGATGACCTCAAAGATGATTACCTTCTCCAAAAACTAGCAGCAATATGCTAAGAACAAAATACTAACTTGCCACTTAACCTTGGGTGAAGGAGAGGGGGGTATTTATAGAATTTTTGTGTGAAGAAACATGACAAAATAGAGGAATATTGAAGTAATTCCAATTTATCAAAGTGAACTCATGATTTATTCAAGGAGAGGTTGGTGAATATTCCCATGTGGGTTGGCGAGTCTCCAAGTTTGAATGGAAATCATGCACATGGGTTTGAATGAGACTTAAAGACTTTTTACCATCCTTTTTTGCTTTCACACAATCACTTAAAGGGGTGTCACACCAAATGTTGCACCATTTTCTATGTGGGGGATGAACATTCTAAGGTGAGGTTTGTGGGGATTCCCATGTGGGTTGGAAAATCTCCCATTTGGGTTGGTGAGCCTCCATTTGAGCTAAAAAGTCAAAAATAGATGCTATTTGTCTTTTCAAAGGTCTAAAAGAGGTAGGTATCTCTTTTAAAGTCTAATTTCATGTGGCAAGACAAAAATACATGTTGAATAATGATCCCTTTAGGGAAAATTCACCACAATTCATGGTGGGGGCCTTGTGATGCTTGAATGAGGTCATCAAGCACATTAGGAAGGCTCCCAAGTGGGGTATGATGTCCCACATGAAGCCACATCACTTACCATATCACCTCCCAAATCACCTCCCATGTCACTTGACATGTCACATTCCATGTTACTTATCATTTCACATTCCATGTCACTTGTCATGTCATCATGAATAGTGATAGTGGGTCCCATAGTGAATAGTGATAGTGAATAGTAATTTTAAATAGTGTTTTTAAATGATATTTTTTACTAGGAAAATAGTGATTTGGTTGGTGAAGAGTGTTTTTGGGAATGTTTAAGAAGTTTTAGGGGATCCTGAGGCATTTAGGCATTGAAAACTGTAAGTGTGCAGTTTTCTAGTGTCTATAATGACATATATGGTTTTGCATGCTTATGGTTATTGTTGATTCTTTAGTTAGGGAGTTAATGATGGATATGATGGATGATGATGATGTGGTTTGGAATTTTTTTTTTATTAAGATATTTATTGATTAAGATATATTAGTTTAGTTTGCACATGATTGTGAATATTTGATAGATAGGTTTTGATAATGTTGTTATGAGATGATTATAACAATGTGGTTAGACTGGATGAGGGTGTAATAATGTTTATAAAATAATTTGATAATGTGGTTCATATATAGGATGATACTTTGTTTTAGGGATGATTTTGATGATGTTTGATGATGATTTTATGATGTTAGAATGTTATAATGATATGTTGTGAGTATTTATGATTGTATCATTCCTAATGTCTTATTTATGTGTAGGATATGGTTTATATTTGACTTGATCATGGAGCATAATGTTATGATTATGTTAATGGGAATATAATGGAAACACATAAAATAGGTGTAGACAACAAACTAAATGTGAGACATATGATCACGTGAACTAAAAAATAGAGCATAAGAAAAAAGCATGATGTTTTTAGTTGGCAAGAATGTAACAACAAGAAACCATAGTTGGATTGACTTAGTGAACTTAAATCTGTCGAATACTTCACAAGATCATTCTTTGACTAAGAAATAGGGTGCCCTAATCACTTTGTATCAAGTAAGCTCATAGTCCCTTGATTTTAAAGAAGGATTGAAGGGAAGGGAGGTGATAGGTAGAAGGTTGAGTGTTAAATAGGTCAAAAGGTCACCTGAAGTGGGTTAGTTTACCCCTTATATAGGTGACCAAAGAAGTGTAATACACAAGTCCATACCTTATATATGATATGTAGACTGATCAATGTGATAAGTCTACAAATGCCATATTCAGGAGTCGATTACAATGTAATAGACAAGTCCATGTCTTAATATGATATGTAGACTGATCAATGTGAGAAGTCTAAAAATGCCATATTCATGAGCTGATTACAATGTAATGAAATAATTTGTAGATTGATTGATGTGGGAAGTATACAAATGGCACTTATAAGAGCTAATTATGACTTACTTTTGTTTTGACATAGGGTCATTTGTTGCTTTTGTTATTTTGATAAGTTGTTGAAGCTGATCAATGTGGGAAGCTTCAAATGATTATTCTTTAACCATGCTTCAAGGGAGTGGTTTAAAATGGGATTTTTATAGCTATCATTTAAGGGAGTAGTCTATTTTTAAATAGATTTTAATTATTGGGCATCTATCCTTTAAGGGAGAAGTTTGTAATGCTAGAGATATGGATGGAGGAGGTATTTTGAATATGTGTTTAGACATGGACAAGTATATTTAGGCTTAACAATATACCTTTTTGGAAGCAGAACCATATCATATAAGGTTAATGATAGATGGAGAAAGTGGTTTTGAGAGACAATTGATCATGGGATTCCATCTGATTAGAGATGAAAAGTATCCATGAGAACCATGACATGGGTAGATCCATGATTCCCATGTTTAGGATTAGGTTATAACTATGATGGATAATCATACGGTTCTATGTTGTAATCAATTATTCCTAAGAGGATTATGGATATATAGATGAAATAAAGTGAAGATCTTGTAGACTAAGGGATGAGCTTAAGTTAGACACAAAGGTGAGTTTGATCCTTTTTTCAACAATAGAAAGAATGTAAACACAATGAATTGAGAGGTTTAGGTTTTGGTTTACCTTCAAGAGAGGATAATAAATTAGATTTTGATCCATAATTATGGGTTATGATGTAGGTAATGAACAAATTGAAAGAAAACTTACCCTTTTTTCTCTTCTTCATATTAGTTACATGTTGGTTTTCCTTAAGAATGAGGTCTCTGATGCTGAACTCTCACTCTTTCAGGTGTTTATTGTAAGTGCATTTAATTCATTCTTGATAGACACAAAGATGATTAAGGGTTTTGAGGCATTATTCATCAAGGAGTTTAAGACACATAAGGTGTTCTTGATGATAATGTATCTTGGAAAGGATTTAATTTAAATATATGTGAAGTGATGGAATTTGGAGCTCAAGAGGAAAGGAGACCTCTACTTCAAAGATGAAAGAGAAATGGGTAGTACCCATAGAGGTTTGAATGCTAGTACAGTAGGCCCATAAAGTGAAAGGGATATATAAATTCCAATCCCTACCTAAAAAACTAAATACTTTGGTGAGAATTTTTATGAGAGTTTTGTTAGAGGCTTCCACTTGTCCATTTGTTTATGGACAATATGGTGAGGAAAAGCTTAACTTGATGTCGAAAGCATCGTACAGACCTTGGACTTTCCATTTTTTAAAATATTTTCCATTATCAGTGATGATTTTATGGGGAATATGGAAGCAACAAATGATATGGTAATTGATGAAGTCAATATTTTTTTTAGATTTGGTAGAGATAAGGGGGATGACCTTCATCTATTTGGTTAAATATTCAGTGGAAGTAATGATATATTGATGTCATAATGAAGAATGACTATTGATTTCCACAATAACATCAAGACCCCATTGTGAGAAGGGCCAATAATATTTAGATACTTGAAGATCGTGAGGAGGTGCATGTTGTAGGTTAGTGTGTTGTTGACATTTAACACACTTATTTACATAGTCACAATAGTCTTGATTGAGGATGGGTCGATAGTAGCCAAGGCAAAGGATACACTTAGCAACAACTAAGCTACTAGAATGTCCCACACAAACTCCATCATGAATTTCCTTGATGGCATGGGAGGCTTCATGACTACACAGATAACAGAGAAGGATGTTGTCAAAGCCACATTTGTAAAGGATTCCCCCTAATATGGTGTAATAATAGGTACTCTAAACAAAATCTCATTGGGCATTCTTCAAAAGGTTGGGAGAAATAATGCCAAGGTTAATATATTAAAAAATTTGGTCATACCAAATGTTAAAAGGAGATATATCCATATTAAAAATAGTACAAAGAGTAGAAATAATATATGAAGGTGTGATAAATTGATGGATGCTGATAAATAGTTTAGATTTAATAGGTTGAGATGGGATTTGGGAGGCAAGGGATCCCATCATGTCTACAAATTTATTTGTAGAGCAAGGAACCAATTGGATAGTGTAATGATCAAATCATGTTAAAAGTATATCCACAAGTTATTTGTACTTTATTAGGACATCAATTTTACATTGATAAGATCTGGTGACTTGCTTGATGACTAGTTGGGAGTTGCCAAAGATGTTAATTGTTTTGACTCCCAAGGCTAGGGTAGTTTAGAGACCTATGACTAGGGCTTTGTATTTGACTATGTTGGTGCATTCAAATTCAAGTTAAAATGAAAGGGGAAGAGGTTTACCATTAAGGGGAATGAGAATAATTCTATCACCCCCACCATTTTGGCATTTAGAGCCATAAAAAAACATGGTCATTTGGTAGGTTGGTTCTTACTAGGATAGATTTATAATAGACTAATCTAGAAAGGTAAGAGGAATAGGTTGATTTTTTGGTAGAGGATCTTCAACCAATTGGTTGGTGATGAACTATCCTTTAATGGAATTTTTAAAAAATAACTTAAGATCAAACTCAGCTAGGAACATGAGCCACTTAGCCATACACTAATTTTGATATGGCTTGGAGTGTATAGACTTGAGGGGGTCACTATTAGTGATGACATAGGTTATATGATTAAGAAGATAGTGATGAAATTTGGAGGCCAAGAAAATGAAGGTGAGGCAGAGTTTTTTAAGATGGGTATACTGAGTTTTATATTTAATAAGTGTGTAACTGATGTAGTAGACAAATTTCTCTTTATTTTGTTCATCACAATGAGCAAGTATTTCCCCTAAGGAATGATCACTATTGGATATATATAGGTAAAATATCTAATCTTCCCTAGGAGGGACTATGATAGATGGAGAGAGAAGATATACCATGATTTCATCAAAGGCCTGATGACATTATTTGGTCCACCTAAAAGAGGTATCTTTCTTTAGGATGTGGTGAAAGGGTTGACATTTATCTGATAGTTGGGAGATGAAGTGATGGATGGATTTAAGTTTCCCCTAAAATCTATAGAGTTGTGTAAGGTTGGTAGGAGGAGGCATCTCTAAGATTGCTCTGACTTTATAAGGGTATATTTTGATTCCATAGAGAGAGATGATGAAACCAACAAGATTACTCGATAAGACTCTAAAAATGCACTTTTAAGGATTGAGCCTGACATGATAATGGATTAGTCAATCAAAGATGATGATGATAATAGATAGGTGATCCTTATGATGTTTGGATTTCCCAAATAGATCATCAACATAGTCCTCTATGATTTTATGGATGGGATCATGAAAGATATAGGTCATGGCTCATTAATAGGTGAATCCAATGTTCTTTAGTCCAAAGGGCATACCCTATAGAAGAAGGCTAACCATGGGATGATAAAGGAATTTTTATGTTGATTTTTAGGGGCAATCAAGATCTTATTATATCCCAAGAAGCCATATATGAGAGATAACATTTCATGGCTAGTTATACGATTAACAAGTTGGTCGATATTGGGTAGAGGAAAGTTATCCTTTGAGTAAGTGAGTGTGGGCTTGGTGATGGGAACAATGTTAGAAACCCATTATGGATAGTCAATGGGTTAAATGAAATCAATGGATTAGAGACATTGAAGTTATTATTTAACAAGAAGGGTTGTGTGAGGATGCATTCTTTGAAGCTTTTATTGAATTGGCTTAGCCTCAGGATGAGTAGTAAAGTTGTGAAGGGAAATAGAAGGGTCAATTATAGGCATATCTTGATAGGACTAAAAAAATGCTATGATTCAGTCTTAAAGAAAATAAGGGTAATATTTTTGCTCTATAGAATTTAAAGATTGGCCAATTTTGATGATATAAGGGTTATCTTGAGTACCTAAGTTGACATCAATAGTGGCTGAATTCAGCATGGTTTAGTTCTCAAGTGGAAGGGATTTATGAATTGAATAATCCCCTACACTGAGGTAGGTAAGAATGGAATGATCATCCTGATGTTGGATGATTTTGATGGTAGGAGAATCACATTTAATCATTATAGGATGGATGAGAGGAAGATTTTTAGTTTGGTCATCTTTTTGATAAGTCAAGGGTCCCAAACTAATGGTATTGATAAAATAAAGTTAGATGGGATGATATTGAAGTGCTCATATTTGGAGGGAGATGGGTTAGTGAGGATGGAGGTTATTCATAGATAGTGGTGATGGTTTTGGTGACGTGGATTCTTTTGGTGGTACAAACCCAAGACCAAAGAACTCACAAGGTTTTTGAGTTTTCATTATAGGTAACTCATGAAGTCCTTATTCACAGAGGCCAAGACTGAACCCTTTCTAAGTGCACTTATAAAGGTAAGATTTGGCAAAGGTTGGTTTGTCTAGGTAGGAAAAATTGGTGGTGAATGGTTAGATGAATGGAGTAATAGCTAGAATGAGAAATTTGTTTTGATTGTTGGGGAGCCCAAAAGGGACAATGGTGTTAATGTTGAGATCATAAGAGGGGTCATATTTGAGGTTCCCATATTATTGAAGAGCAAGGAAAGCATCTAAGGCTAAAAGGAAATATTCCCCAAGAGAGAGTTGTTGAAATGTGGTTTACAAGGTGTCCTCAACCAAAATTTGGGATGAAGGGATGGTTGAGCTAGTTGATACTTTAGCATGGTTATGAGTGTAAGTGTTGTAAGTTTTAGCTAGAGATGAGATAGTGTTGTTGATAATTGATGGTGAGGTGGATGAAAGAGGAAAAATAATATCATTAGGTTGATATGTCATATTTCAAGAGGTAAAGGGACTAGGATCAACTTTGATGGTAACAACTTGTCCCTCATGCTCAAATTTGACACATCAGTGTAAGGTGGAAGGGATGTAACTCATTGCATGGATCCAAGGGTGTTTGAGTAGGACATTATATTAAAACTTTCCCTCTATAACATAGAATAGTTTGGGAATGATATGATGCCCCAAGAAAATGTGGAGGACAATAGTCCCTAAGGTGGTGGCTATGGTATCATTAAAAGAGTGAATGACCACTATACTTTCTAACATGATGTTTTTGGGTAGTTGAAGTTGGTCATATGCATGAGAGGAGATAATGTTGATGATATCTCCTCCATAAATCGTAACCCTCTTAATGTGGGTATGATTGATGTATGCCATGATGAAAAAGGGAGGATTAGAGTAATCAATATTAGTGAAAGGTGTTTCATAATCTTTAAAGGTGACAAGGGTAGAAAGTTTGAGGCATTTAACAGAGGGTACAAGAGGTTGAAGATCATCTAGTTGAACCTTTATAGATTACAGAGCCTCAATCAGTGTCTAATGATGGTGGGGTGAGGTGTTGGCTAGTTCATAAAGGCTCCTTTTAACTAGTGTTTGGTGAAGTTATTTCAATACTAACCATTACATGAATGAAAAAGGGTTGGAGGGAGAATCTCCCAAAATGGAAACTTTGGGTTTTAGTGGTTGTGAAGGTGAGGGTGGAGATATTTGGGTTTGGTTGGTGGATTGAGGGGTTGATGGGTATTTCTATGAAATAGATGCTTTGGCTTTTCCCTTATATTTTTGTTGGGATTGAGATCAGTTAACCACATGAATAGTGTGGACAAGGGGGTTTGTTGGGTTTGGTGCCAGCTTCAGTTCCTACTTCTCATCCTTCGGTAGGAGTGGGAAAGTAGGTAAAGGTTGGGTTGATGGTAATATTAGTAATGGGGGTAAGAAGGGTTCATATGATAATATTACATTCACATCATATAGGATATGAACAAGTGATTAGAGAGCTTTTCAGTTCTCCATGTCATGTCTTGGTACCCTATGGTATGTACAAATCAAGTTATCATTGAACCAAGAAGGTTTAGGATGTGAAGGGTCAAAAGGTCTGATTGGAGGTAAGCTAATAGAAGAGGGTTGTAATAACTTTTGTAAAATGTTTGAATAGGATTCAAGTAAAGGTGTTGGAGGTGGTAGGTTTTTGGTTTTAGGAGTGGGCACCTTCTTGGGTGTAGGCTTTACCATAGAAGTTGTAGTTGGAAGAATGGTTTTAGTTGGTGGTTTTGGTTGGGTTTACTTAATTACGGTTGTTTTAGAGGTTGAATATTTAGATGTGAAATACTTAGATGATGAAGGTTTATCTATAGGTGGGAAAGTAGAGGTGGATAGGTTGGTTAAAAATTATGGAGAACTAGAGGGTTTGATGGGTGTAAGTGGAGAAAAGGGGGATGATTTTTTAGAGGAAGAATAGGTAAATGAAATGGTATAAGGATGAGGTCATAATATGGATGATAAGTGGGAAACAGGTGGTATGAGTCTAGATTGAGGTGGAGGTTTACGTAACCCCACCTTATTAGTTGTTTTAGTTGTATTTATCTTTGGTGGACTAGACGGGTTTAAGTCCAACCTCAAAGGGGGGTGAGTGTTACTAGGTGTGGGAAGAATTCCTAGGTTCTTGATAGGTTTTTTAAAAGAAGCATACAATGATTAGGCAATCTTAGGTAGAAGTGTTTGGGATGGTTCATTTATGGTTTTGGAAGAGGTATTTGGTAAAGAGCTAATAATGGGTTTAATGGTGGATTCAAGGGAGGTTGATGATCCAGGTTGGTAAGGGAGCCTAAGATGATGCTAAAAAGTGGATCTATCAAAGTTGGGTTGAGAAGTGAACTCTAAAATTTGGAATAGTCTAGAAAAGGGCTTATAGATGGGTTTAATTCCTTAGTCATTGGTTTCAAATATTAAACCCTTAGGTGGAGAAGAGGGAATGTCTCTTTCATTGTTGCCTTTAAGGGAAGGTTCTAAAATTAGTAGTTGGGTAGATGAGGTAATCTCCTCTTGTGGGATTGGTGATGAAGAGGGAATGGATGGTTTAATGATAGGAGAGGTAGTTATAGTGTCTTCAAGTGAGGGAACAAATATAGTTATTTCTATTGTTTGGGTGTCTAAAGAAATTAAGGGTAGTTCTACCACTTGAATGGGTGGAATAGAATAAGGAATGGTTATAACATAGGTTGTCTCCTTTGGTGTTTTCATCAAAGGAGAGGAAAATAAAGATAAATTCTCATCAAGTGAAGAGATATGAGTGATTGATCCCTTTGTTTGGGTACTCAAATAAATAATAGGTGAGATCACTATTTCCATTTGGGTGATTGAGGTAATGGTCTCTTCAATAATGGGCTTGCTATTAATAACATTGATTGTACGTGCCTCATGAGAGTGAGATGATTCAGGTTAGGTATCATCGTGTTGGGTAGAAGGAGCATGATTGACAAAAAGATTTCAAAAAATGTCAAGGGATTGATTGGGAGGTGCATTAGGATTATAAAACACAAGTTCTCCATTATCATTAAAATTTTAGACAATACTCTTGAAGGTATTAAATTTATTAATGTCATGTCCCACAACATGGTGAAAGGTGCAATGGTCATTTTCATTATAGCACCCAGGCACAGGGTGAGTAACATTAAATTATTGTGGTGGTTTAATAGGTAGAAGTTGGATGAGGTTAGATTTGAGAAATTTATCCAAAATTGATGCATAAGATTCTCCAATGTGAGTATATTGTTTTAGAGGAGCTTAGTTTTGGTTTCAGTTTTGTTGATAAGGAGGGTTGAAATAATTGGTTCGAGATGGATGGTTGATAGTTGAAGGTGGATCAATTTTTATAAAAAATGAGTTTGTAGATGCTTTTGATTTGGTATTGGATTGGTTAGTGGTTTTGGTAGAGGAAGGGTCATTAGATTTAAAGTTAGAATTTTTGTTCTACAGTTTCAGTTTCACTTCATCAATGGCCTAGCTTTCTAGTTTATGTGCCATAGTGAATGCCTCATCAAATGTTCTAAAGGATTTAACTTGAAGAGTGGGGGAAATATTTTTAGCAAAACCCCAAGAGAAGAGTTCAATCAGTTCAAGTTGGGGTAAGGAAAAAGAAAGTTGGTGTATGAGACCTCTCCATCTAGCAACAAAATCAATAATTTACTTAGCATAAAATTGCTTAATAGAATAGAGGTTAGTAATGGAAACCTTTTTAGATATATTTACCGATCAATTCTCTAAAAATATTTGGGATAGTTGGGAGAAAGAAAAGATAAAATGCATGTGAAGAGCACTATACCAATCAAGGGTGGGTCCAGATAAGGACATGGGGAAGGTTTGAAGAAGGAAAACATCATCATATGTGATTAAATAACATGAGTGATGCAATGCCCTCGAATGTTGTTGGGGGTCCTCTTTACCTTGTAATTTTAAAAACTTGGGTAATTCCTAATTAGGAGGATAAGATTGGATGGGAATAGATGGATGAATGGGTTCATTATAAATTTGATCATAGGATAAAATGTTATGAGAACCGAAGATGGATGACTCTAAGTTAGTCATTTTGTCCATTAAAATTTTGATTAAATCTATTTTTCAGGGTTTGGGAAGCTACATAATTAAGGGGCATATTCTATTGAGGTTGGGTGGCAACTATGTTTGGATAAGTGATAGAAGGTGATAAAGAAGCCATATATTGGTAAGTGGTTAAAAGAGGTTGAGATGGTGTCACATAAGGGTTAATCAACATAAATGGTTGAGTAGAAGGTGGTATGTACCCTTGTGGGTTAGGGACATATTGATAGTTGTTATGAGTAATTTCTTAAGGGATAGATATGGGTTGGCTTAAAGGTATGGCTGAGGTAGTGGGTTGAGGTTAAGTAAGTTGAGGTTAAGTGGTGACTCTAATGATAATGAGTGGAAGTGTTTGAGGTATAGAAAACACCAAGTTCTTAAATGGTGTGGAAGTTAGTGGATTGGTTGAGATAAGGAGAAGGGTATAAATGGGGGTAGAAGATAAACCCATGGTAGGTAGAGTATAGGTAACTAGATGTAAGGTTGAACCTATATGGGAAGTGTTGGGTATGGTAGGAGGTGTTTGGTTAGAAGTTAGATTATTGGATTGGGTTTGGGTGGTGGTAGTAGATGGGATGTTAGAGGAAGAAGAGGCTTGGGTCAGCAAGGGTTGGGTTGAGGTCATACCCACATAATATGGGGAGGCATACCATAAGGAGGGTCTATAGGAGGAACCAAAGCAATAAAAGTATGGTGAGGTAATTTATTAAGATAATGTTGAAGGGCCACCAGATTATTCTCAAGAAAGGTAATGAAATCTGCATCACCCTTAGGAATAACTGGGATTCTAGTAGGAGGGGGATAAATATGAGGTGAAACCTCATCATTAGAATTACATTCCATGAAGGAAGAAGAGGAAGGTGGTGGTTGATCAGTTTGGTTTCTCAACTGTTGTCTAGTGAAGACCATGTATGAGAAAAGGGAATAGTATGATGAAACTCACACTTCAAACAAAGAGTAGTCAAAAGAAAAGAATTCAAAGCAAACAATGAATACACTAAAAGTGTATTAAATCCTATCATTCTTTTTAGATCATTTTTGGCTTATGCCTTAGAAAGTCTAAAGAGGGAATTTAGATTGTAGATCAGGTACTAAAGAGGAAATCTAAGGTTGGTTTTAGGTTGAGTTCAGGTGCTCAAAAGAGAAATCTATGTTGATATTTGGTACATGGATTGGTATTGGGGCCTAACCCCTCACTTCATGGTCCCACAATGGTAAGAGTGTTAGGGGCTTAGACAAAATATATCAAGTTTAGAGTTTATACTCAATTAGAAAGTTGAGTTGGCTCTCTCCTTAGAGGTGAAATCCAAGTAGGATAGCTAGAAAGGGATAAGGTTACTACTAAGTGATGAAATCCTAGTTAGGCCTTGTCTCAAGTATGTTTTGATATGTTAATTGTTTTGTGGTTTGGCTTAGTGTGTGATAACAAGTGTGAAAGATACGATTAATTACTTTGACCTCTAATTTTTTATATGAAATAATACAAGAAGAAAATCAATGTATGTAAGAGGTTTATTTTAAGCCCCCCAAAAAAATTAGATTTCATTTAATGAGAAAAAAGTAAAAGAAGAAAAAGAGAACTGGGTTCCACCAAACGTGCAAAAATATTTTAGTTAATTTCACTCATTTATTAATTTTGGAAGTAAAGTAATGAAACTAGTAACAAAGTGTGTAGAAGAATATCTTATAAAGTGCATGCATGAATCTAGATGATAGTGGGAACTCCTCATTGGTTTAGAAGGAATAATCTATAAATAAAAAAGACACTAAAAAAGTGGGTTTCTAGATAGATAGTTGAGTGGATTGCCTAGCATGAGCTAGATTCAACAAGTGTATTGCTTGCTAGGAGGCTGTCAGTCCAGTATTATAATAATTAAGTTGTTATAATTAAAATAAAGGATACTTGAATTTAATTATATGGAAATAAATATGTGAAAAAAAGAGAAGGTAAATACTTGTTTAAAGAAAACAACTAAAATAACAAAAATGGATCAATTACTTATGCTAAAATGGTCAGGGTTTGGTCTAAAAAATTTAAAAAGAAATACTGTAATTAGGTACAAACAAAGAAAATTGGGTTTGACTAAGGGTAAGGGGTTCAAAATAGCTTACTAGATTTTTATGCCACAGTGACCATTAGTGGTTAGATGAACCATCAATGGTTGGGTCTGACCATTGATAGTTGGGTAACCATTGATGGCTAGGTTTAACCATTCGTAGTTGTGGAATTGTCAATGGTTTTTTATGTAAATTTAGAAATTATCAAAATTGAAGGTGAAAAATGGGTATTTAGACGAATAGAGGTATTTAAGAGGGTTGAGGGGTGAAAAATAGGATATTGATGGATATGATAGGGTAGTAAGGTTAGAAATAAGATAAATCAAACAAACAAGCAAAAGATATCTAAAACTTGATAGTGGAATGATGAAGTGATTTGGCTAGAGTGATAGTACTTTGGCTTTCAAGCTTGATTTTGATAGAGCTTTATGATCCAAAACTCAAAAGTTTTGGTTGATGAATATTTCAATAGCATAGAAATAACACAATAACAATGGATTCTCTGAGAAGAGATGCCATATTACTTAACAACCACAATACAAAACATGCACTTATCTCTGAGATGAGATGTCTGCCTTCCTCTTTCAAGTTACAATGCATTTATACATATTTTTGAAGACCACCTCAAGAGATTGCATGGCTCAAGGAATTAACGAGTTACGATTTAACATCCTAGCATTAAAACCATACAATGCTTGTATCAAAATAATACAATGCTCAAGGACATACGTCCCAGCATTAAAACAATACAACACTCAAGGATAATACAAAATGAAATCAATACAAAATTAGAGGCATTAGCTATCACCAAATGGTCACCTCAAACTATTTCCTGAATCATTCCTCCCTCCTTGAAAAGTAATGGTCCCCATTGCGTCAATATTCCCCATCAGGTGGGGTATTTGTGTCTTGATTTGATTCACTATGAGCCACTCGCCATGGTGGCTAAGCTAGCCTCTTCTGACCACTCGATACAATAGAATTGAGCATCCTCTTGTTGTCTTCATCCAAGTATCCACAATCTGATCCTTTTCTACTAGAGCAAAACTCTATGGATCAGGCTCATCAATGTCAAGTTGTTCTACCACAACTGAAGTGTCCATTAGAGGTGGGTGATATGGTTTGAGGAGCTCCACATTGAATATTAGATGCAGACCAAGGTCGGTTGGTAGGTTTAACTCAAAAGCATTTTATACAACTTTTTTGGTGATATGGTATGGACCATATTGCAGAGGCCAAATATTTTTTTTGTGTGGGCCTACAAGCCATTCCTTCTAAATCTGTAACCAAACCTTGTCACCCACAACAAAATGGTGCACAATCCTATGTTTGTCATGGCATAACTTATACTTTTGATTTAGCTTCTCTAGGATGTCATGAACTTGTTGTTGGATGTGCTACATGTGTTCAATAAACTTGGTTGCTTTTGCTACCTCAGATCTTCCATGAGCTATGTATTCCATGGTGGAGAATGGAATAGCTATATCAATTGGTGCCATAGGTTAGAACCCAAAACATACTTGGAATGGGTTGTGCTTGGTCAAGCTGTGCAGTGCCCAATTGTATTCGTGTTGGATGAACAAAAGTCCCTCATCCCATGTGTGTGGATGTTTGGAGTGATACATTTGAATCATGTGAACAATCAAGTGGTTTACCACCTCAATCTGACCATTAGTCTATGGACAAAAGGATATGGACTTCATCAGCTTAGTATCCATCATCTTCCATAGAGTAGACCAAAAGATGCTCAGGAACTTGCTATCTCGATCTGAGGCAATGGACTTGGGGAGACCAAAATGGAGCCATAAATGACTAAAATATAGTTGAGTAGTTTCCTCAGTGGACATATTTTTCTTATAAGCAAGCATAATACCCATTTTTGAAAAATGATCAACTACCATAAAAATACAGTCCTTGCCATGTTTGAAAGTGGGCAAACCTGAGAGAAAATTTGTTGAGATGGATTCCCAAGGCCTAGTTGGTTCTAGTAATGGCATGTACAATCCTTGATTTTTATTTGTTGGCTTGGTGATTGCACATGGGGTGCAATATTTGAGATATCTTTCCACATCTTTGCACATATGGGGCTAGTAGAAGTGTTTTTGAAGAACTGCTAATGTTTTTTTGATACCAAAGTGGCCAACTATCCTACTAAAGTGTGCTTCCCATATCATCTTTTATTGCTTTGCAATAGGAACATAGATGTGCCCCATATGGTAGAGGACATTATCTTGCAAATAGAAGTCAAGAACATGTTCACCTTTTTGGAGAAATTGATATGTGTTAGCAAAGGCAGGATGTACTTCATACAGAGCACCCCAAGTGGCAGTCTCATGTCTGCACAGGTCAAGCACTATTGTGAGTGTAGTAATTGGTGGGTGGCTTAGGTAATCTACAGTTGTATTTGAGCTCCCCTTTTTGTGTTTGATTATCAAGTAGAACTATTGAAGATACATTGCCCACTTTTGGTGCCTCTTATTTCATAGTTTGCTTTGCATCTAAATGAATTCCAATGGTCTGTGGTTAGTGTGGATGACCATCTCTTTCCCAAGATGTAGTGTTTTTAGTGTTTGCAAGCTTGTATAATGGCATAGAGCTCCTTATCATATGTTGGTATTTCTTGACTATATCAGTGAAAGTTTCACTATGGTATGCAATAAGATGGCCATGTTGCATGATGATAACTCCCATGGCATATTTAGATGCATTTGTCATCAAATCAAAGGGTTGATGCAAATCTGACAAGGCAAGAATAGGGGTTGAGTAGAGTTTGTTCTTCAAATTCTCAAATTCCCTTTACTATATTTCACACCACTAAAATGTAGCTTTAGTTCCTCCTCTAGTCACTTGGGCTAGTGACCAAGCAACATGTGAAAATCTAAGAACAAACCTGCGATAGAAATTTGCAAGGCCCAAAAAGCTATGAAGCTCTATGACGGTCTTTGGTGTGGGCCATTATTGAATAACCCAAATCTTTTCTAGATCGATGTGGACCCCTTCCTCAGTTATAATGTACTTGAGGTACTAAATTGTTGTCATTCCAAATGTGCATTTATCAATATTTACGTATAACTTGTGCTCCCGAATAGTTTACAACACCTTACAGACATGTTGCAAATGTTTTGCCCATGTTTTTCTATAGATGAGAATGCCATCTAAGTAGACAACCATGAATGAGTTGGTGAAGGGTCGTAGGATGTTATCCATCATCTGCATAAAGGTTACAGGTGCATTAGTTAGGCCAAAAGGCATAACCAACCATTTAAAGAGCCCCTCCTTAGATTTGAATGTAGTTTTCCAAAAATTAGTGGGATCAACGGGAATTTGGTGATAACCAAATTTGAGATCAATTTTGGTGAAGAACTTCGCACCATAGAACTGGTCCAGCAGGTCATCGATTATGGGGAGAGGGTAGTGATTCCTCACAAAGATTTTATTCAGGGCTCAATAGTCAATGTAAAGCCTCCATGTTCCATCTTTCTTTAGTGACAAGATGATTGGGCTACCACAAGGTGAAGAGCTTGGCCTAATGTGACCCCTTTTGATCTATTCTTGAATCTATCTTTTTATCTCATCATTCTCCAAAACTAATCTTTGATATACATGACTATTAGGCAAAGGTGATCTTGGGATTAAATTGATAGGATGTTTTACATAGTAATGTAGTAGAACTCCTGTGGGTGACTTGAATAATTCATCATATTCACCTATGATTTGTCCTATTTACTTTTGTTGTTGTGTTGATTGTGTAGTTAGGACCGCAACATCAGCCTCCTTAGATCTCTATGGTTTGACCATCATGAGAACAAATTACTTTATCTTCTCCACCAATCTCTTGCATTTCTTAACACTGATCAGGGAAACAAATGTGGGAGGTGGTACCTCTGGTACCCTATAGCTCTGTGTTCCAAGAGTGAGGGTGATCCTTCGAGTTTGGGATTCATAGCGATAGGACATCACAAATGTCTAGATTGACCACATCACACAAGACTTTATCCTGGAATGGTTTTATAGCATATGAAAGAAGACACTAGTGGGTGACACAAAGGTATTCCTAGGCTCAACCACCCAATACTATATGGCTTTGGATGAGGCTTCATGGATAGACCTAGACTTTTCACAACTTTAGCTGAGAGTAAATTATTTTGACTCCTGCTATCAAGAATGAAATGCATATGCTTACCTTTTACCCATAATTTGGAGTGAAACAATATTTATTTGTCATCTGGTCTTTCCTCATGGGTCTATGACGAAGTGATGATGGTGTCAAGCTCAACATCTACAATTTCTTCTTCGTCCTCTTTGACTGTAGGTTGTGTATGAGGTAGAGTAGTAGACGTCGAGTATTTTGACTTAGAGAGTAGTGACTTGATGGCTTGCCATTCTTCTCTAGAGTGAGTTATATTTTTGTGGTAATCACACTATTTTC
This sequence comes from Torreya grandis, assembly GCA_037957365.1. Classification (NCBI taxonomy): domain Eukaryota; kingdom Viridiplantae; phylum Streptophyta; class Pinopsida; order Cupressales; family Taxaceae; genus Torreya; species Torreya grandis. The sequence goes on from JARHVA010001135.1 coordinate 3,689,739, forward strand.
TAGCCTTTTGCTTCTGGGATTTCTTATCCTGAAACTCCTTCTGCTTCCAATTTTGGCCTTGTGTTTGACCTTCCTTGTCACTTTCCCCTTTTGAAGGTTGACTCTTTGTATTCTTCATGCCATGCTTCTGTTTAATCTTCACTACAAATTTATATGCCTCACCGAGGGTTTCCAAATTGAAGAGTTCCATTTCCTTGAAGGGATTGGATGTCTCAGTGTCTTCCACCATTTGAGGTCATTTGAGGCACACAGGTGGAGCATCTAGAAGCTCTGTCACTTCCCACCTAAGTTTCTTGTACACTCTCAAGATAAACCACTCTGATACCACTGATCTAAAACTTACAAGTTTTGGTTGACAAATATTTCAATAACATAGAAATAACACAATAACAATGGATTCTCTGAGAAGAGACATCATATTACTTAAAAACTACAATACAAAACATGCACTTATATCTGAGAAGAGATGTCTACCTTCCGCTTTTGGGTTACAATGCATTTATATATATTTTTGAAGACCACCTCGGGAGATTGCGTGGCTCAAGGAATTAATGGGTGACAATTTAACGTCCAAGCATTAAAACCATACAACGCTTGTATCAAAATAATACAACGCTTGAGGACATACATCCTATCATTAAAATAATACAACACTCGAGGATAATACAAAATGAAATCAATACAAAATTTGAGGCATTAGCTGTCACTAAATGGTCACCTCGAACTATTGCCTGGATCACTTTGGGTCTCTAATGATATTGCTTACTTTCTGAAAAGATGTTGAATACCTTTATGTAAGAGAGATTGGATGCAAGATTTTGGCTTTTGGATTACAGATCCATTTCATTTCCTCCTCTTCTCTTTTTATAGGATGAAGGAAGCTACTAGTCTAATAGGGGATAAATTTTCCAATTCATGATGTTTCAAATCAAGTTTTAAAATTAAGTTACCATTTAGGGAGATGATTATCTCGCATAAGTTGTCATTTATTTAATACTTTAAAACATGTTTAAGGATTTGATCATCAATAGTTAGGCCAACCATCGATGGTTAGGCCAACTATTGGTAGTCAAGGGGTCAGAAGAAAATAGGTTAAATAAATTTGAATTAAATGGTTTACTTAAACATTTTAAGTTAGGTGTTAAGTTAATAAATGAGTCTAATTGACTAGGTGGTCCACTATACGTAAGATTGGATAAGGGTCTAAGAGGTAGTTTGACATCGAAATATATCATGCATAATTAGTTGATTATCTACACCTATCTACAACTCTAGATTATAATCCAATAGAGTAACACTTTCACAAAAGAGATTCAAATAATGACTAAAACAAAGAAAACAATGATATTTGTAAGATAATGTTGAATTAACTACTCGCGTCTATGTGCACATTTGCCATTGGTTCATCAAATTGAGAAAAACATTTAACAATCTACCTAATTGCTTAGCATTGTAATCAAATATAGTAACAATCCAAACTCTTTCTAAATCACCAACTAAACTTCATAAATTGAGGCATGTACACCTTGTATTAAAATCTCTTAGCTGCTTTTGATCTTGAAAGATCTCAAAGAATCTATTATGCTTCAAATTTACTCAATTTTATAACTATCCTACCACAAAGTCTTCCAACTTTCCATTACAACATTCATATACCTCAAGACTACCAACTCAACTTACCAACCAAATGAGTTTATCAAATATGTCTTTAAAATCAATAAGCCTTGAGTGATTATTAGGATCCCCAATTGGTTTAGTCATATCACATTAGAACTTAAGATAGATAACATTTTAATTAAGAACTTTTGCATAATGAATCATCTAGAATCAAAACATAGAACCCTTTAGGATGCTTTAATTTCATTAGGAAATAACTTAGGATTCAGATATTAATCCAATGTAAAATCATGTCAATTTACAAAATGTCAATTATATTTGCAACTAAACTCTACATGAAATAGATTCATCAATCATATTGATAAATTCATATAAAACTCATAATCTAACTTCAAAGTAAATGATGATAAATCAAATAATTTATTTGATTTGATAGCACCATAAGATGCATTACTTTCTCAAATTATAACAATTATAGAAATCCATCTATATACTTGTAATTGGATGTGAATTAATAGGAAAACCATTTTAACCAATCAATATACCATTTCCATTTGGTTCAAACCATGTTGCACAATGCCATTCAAAATGAAAATACCAAATTAATCACAGTGAAATATTCAAACTATCAACTGAAAACTATGACTAGTCATAATTACTTCAGAAATGATAAATACATATGCAAATTTTTATTCATTCATCCATTTATGCTTTTTAAAACCACTTTAATAAATATATGAGTTCATAAACCAATCATACTCAACTCATTTAAATTAAAATATGTATTTTAGCATAGAACTAATTGAATAGGTCCCTGACACAGTTTTAAATATCATGACTAAGTCATCACTATGGCAGAAAAGTATAAATTTTAGAAAAATTTAGGTTTTAGAAAAATAGGCATAACACTAGTGACCTTGCTAGTCAATTTTGAATAATAAAATTGAGTAACAATCAAATTGTATATTGATAAAAATATAATCTTGAGAGTGTGATCTTGGTAAATCAATTCTCAATTACTTATGCATGAACCTCTTTAATAATAAATTTCAATAAGGAATGATATGTTTGGATAGCATGACATGAAAAAAAAGAATGATATAATAGATAAGTTTGCGCTGGATGCATAAACTAATAAAAATGCCTTAAATACAATATCTAAAAATTAAGTATTACTTCAACAACTAGTTACAAATCAACATATATTATTCATGTATAAAGAAAATTGAGCTTATAAAGAATATTACCTCAAGATAAGTGATACTTATAGTTATATTTGCATTCTCCCCCCATAAGATGAAAACTTATTCAATTGAAGCATTCATTGATATCTCAAAAGAAAAAGGTAAGAAACAATAGAAAGCAAACAAAATAAACCAAAACAAGAAACAATAGAACAAGGCATAAAAGAAAATAAACATAAAATTAAAAATAAAATAGGAAAATTAAAAAAAACAAATTCAAAAAGAAATTAATCATGAAATAATTTTAAAATGCTGGTTATTAACTGAATAACGTAATCAATTTCCATCAAGATCTTTCAAATGAAAAGCATTATTTTCAAGAACAGTGGCAATTCCATAAAGACAAAGTCATAATGAATCAAATTTATGATGTTTACCAAGATCTTCATGAGTTTTGTTCCAATATAAAATTAGATCACCAACTTTAAATTTTTTATTAAAAACTTTCTTATCAATTTTTTTAGTCCTTTCTAATTTCTATAATGCTATTGCTTTAGATTCATCAAGAGCTATTAGATCATGCAATATTTATTCAATCAAATTTGTATCTTCAGCAACCTATTGTAAAGTACTTCTAACTGAAGAAATATAAAGTTATATTGGTAAGGTGGACTCAAATCCTTAAGCTAACAAGAAAGGTGAATAACCAGTTTCCACCTTGATAATAGTTCTATCAATTCATAAAGCTTCAAAAAATTTAAGATGCCAATTTCTTTTATTTTCACAAACTAACTTTTTCATGATTGTAATCAAAATTTTATTCGTTCACTCATCTTGACCATTATCTTGAGGATAATATTTAGATAAATGACTAGATATAATAGAATAATTTCTCAAAAATTCTACAAATTTATTTGAAACAAACTAAGGTCCATTATTAGAAATGATTTTATAAGGAACTCTAAATCTAGAGAAAATATGATTTTCTAAAAATGAAATTACTTCACCTGTTACAAATTTTTTATGTGTTTTGGCCTCATGCCACTTAGTGAAATAATCCATCACTATTAATATATATGCATGATCAGCTGATGAATGAGGATGTATATCTAAAATAAAGTCAATGCCCCATTTTGTAAATAATTTTTAGGTATAAGAAGATTTAATGGCATTACAAGCAACTTATCTCTACTAACAAACAATTAACATGGTTTACAAGAATGAATCATCTTATAAACATCTTTATAGAGTATGGGCCAATAATAAACTACTTGTATGATCTTATAAATAGTGATTTTACAATATAATGTCCACCATAATTTCATTCATGATAGCCTCTAAGAATTTTTTGAGTTTGATCATGTGTAAGGCACCTTAATATAACTCCTTCTCTATTTCGATAAAATAATTTTTTTTTCAATAAATAAAAACTTAAAGTTTTTAAAAGCAAAGAACATCTTTGTTTCTTATCAAAATTATTAGGACAAGCCTGATTTTGAAAATAAAAGACTAAGTCATGATACCAATCATCTTTAACTATCATACAACTCCATTCATTCATTTCAAAACCAAATTTAAAATTTTATAAAAAAATTAAAAATATTCATGGTCTTTAAATGAGGCTTTGCATTTGAATTATCATCAACTTATAATATAAAAATATTAATATTTGAAGAAGCATTTTCGTCTAAAATTTTGCTCAGTTATTACTTTTAACTATTTTTTAAGTTTTGAATTCAAGATCAAATTCTTGACTTCATAATATACATTTAGAAAACCTTCTTTGAATAGACAATTGTTTTAAAAGATAACATAAAATTGGTACATTATATTGCACAAAAAAAATTATTTTCCATCAATAAATAATAAAATTTAATCAAAGAGGAAATCAATGAGAACAAATTTTTCTATAAGAGGGTACCTAGTCTCAATATCTTTTAAAACTTGACTCATATAACTGATGGATCTTTTACCATTATTTTCAAATTTTTGAGTTATATTACTCTAATTAATTTTTTAGTAGCATTAACATAAAGATTGAATGCTTTATTTAAATTAGGCTTAATAATTATTAGAGCACTTGCAATGTCATTTTTAATGTTATTGAATGCTAAATCAACACCTTCATCTCAAGTGTAAATTTTATCTTTCTTAAGAAATAACTGTAAAGGATTAAACTTATCATAAAAATTTGGTATGAATTTTCTAACAAATGAATTTTATCAAAGAAAGACCATAAATCAAACTAATATTTAAGAGGAGGTAATTCTTTAATGGATTTAATACGTTCAGGATCTATAGAAATACCATCTTTAGAAATGACATGTCCTAAAAATTTACCTTTTGTAACATCAAAAATTGATTTCTTTGGATTCAAATAAATATCATACTTCCTAAATCTTATGAATACTTCACAAAGATGATCTAAATACTTTTTTCATCTTTTCAAATGAATGGTGAGATCTTAAAGATATCCCTGAAGAACAATGTCAATCAAGTCACCAAAAGTAACATGCATAGTTCTTTGAAAAGTAGCTCCTACATTCATTAATCTAAATAGCATTCTATTATAAGTAAAAGTTCTTCTATGAGTAGTAAAAGTAGTTTTATGTCTATCTTCAAGATTTACAAAAAATTGATTATAACCATAAAATCTATCTAATAAAGACATCATTTATGATCCTACAACTTCTTGTAAAATCTGATCTATACCTGGTAAATGAAAATTATCCTTAACGCTAGCTTTACTTAAATATATAAAATCAACACATAATCTAGTATCTCTATTTTTATTTCTAAAAAGCACTAAATTAACTACCCATTCAGAATATTTTATAAGAAAAATAACACCAACATCAATCATTTTATCTAGCTAGCTCTTTGTTAATAGTGTCCTCTAACAAAAGGTTAATTCTTTATATTTTCTACCTCACAGGTTTGATACCAAGTTTTATAGGTATATCATGTTTAATAATATCAATATCATAACCTTTAATATCTTTGTATGACTAGTCAAATACATCAATAAATTATTTAAATAACTTAATGAATTTAACCTTCTCACTATCAGTAACTTGAATTTATAAATAGACATATTTAGGATCCTCTTTTGTACCTAAATTGACATGAATAGTCGCACCTATGATTCTCTTGAAAGACTCTTTCGTTCTAAATTTTTTTCACTGATCATTAGGTGTAAACATAGATTTCAAACATACTAAACTAATAGGTAATTTATTAATACTTAATTACAAATAATCTTCAAAATTTAATACATAATCATCATGATCAAGATAATTACCTTTAATTAATAAATCTATGTGTTCGTCACAACTAAAAAAATCCCAGCTGCTATCCAAATCTAGAATTTTATGTCAAAAATTTTGAAAAAAAAAAAGTTCATAATTAGTTCACTCTCACTTAGAGTTGGATTAGATGTAAAAATAAAAAGCTTATCAACTTTAATATTATATTTTTTAACTATGTGGGTAATATTGAAAGCCTTACAATATTTAATTAAAAACCAAACTTTTTGAATGTAACGATGTAGACAGGTTTGATTAGTTTTATAAAAAAAATTGAACTTGTCTAACAATTAATTCAAAATCTCCAAAGACTTCTAAATGTTTAATATTAATTTCAATGGTTTTTTCTAAACCTAAACATAATGCTTCAAATTTTAAAGTATTATTAGTGTTTTTAAATGATAATTTGTAAGCATAATGAAATTTTTTACTAACATGGGAGATTAAACAAATTCCAATACCACTACCTTGTTTAGAGCAATCTCCATCAAAGTATAATGTCCATAAAATGTTTTTTTATCAAATAACACTTCTTGCTAATTTTTTGGTTCATCTAAATTCATCAACTCATAAGTTCCAATCCCTATCTCAACATAAGCAATAATAGAAGAAATAAATGATTCTATAGGTGAATTAGACCAATCTTCTCTTTTTATGAAAGTAATTTCATTACTAACGAGAACTCATGTGATATGTTTTTTAACAAAAGTACCAGTTGCTTTTGATCAATCATTTCTTAATAACATAACACAATTACTAAGAATATCTAAAGTTTGGATAGTATTCATGCATCTAATTATTTCATCTTGATCAATATTAATGATTATATCTTAAAATTTACCACAATTTTTAGTTTGTTTAAAATCAAATCCAATAAGTTTTTAATTATCAGTTTCATAAAATATGCCTAATTGATCTGCAATAAATTTAGGCATTATATTATTTGAAGCACTAGTATCTATGATATAATTATGGATTATCTTATTAAAAAATTTAAATAAAACATAGAAAAAAAGTATATAATCTATAGGAAGACCATAACTTTGAGTAAAAATAGTTGATTGTTCATTACCATCTTCTTTTTATAAGCGTACATTAGTTTTAAGATTTGTAACAGTTTTATTAATTTTATCAAGTTGCCTTGGAAGACTACTTGCTTCTAATAACAAAAGTCTAGTTCTAATTGTATATAAATCATCAATTATATTATAAACTTTAGTATCAGATTGTCAAAAAATCTTAGGCTTATAAGGTTGATATTGAGTATTATTATAACTAGTTGATAAAAGAATTTTCTAAGAAAAATTATTAGAATTACTTTAGAAATTATTATGAATTGTTTTACCTTTATAATTAGAAGAAGAATCATTATTTTCTACATTATTATTTTATGAGGCTTTGTTTCTAGTATTAACAACATAAATCACCCTTATTTTCTGATGGATCATCAAAAGCATACATGTTTATGCTTTTTTTCTATATCTTCATATATAAGATCTTTTCCTTGAAGAATTTTTTTGAACTTTCAAACAATAATACATGAATCTGGATCATGATCCAATTCACATAGATTATAATAATAAACTATTTTTAATTTTTTACTCTCAACAATATTCTTATTAGATGAACAAGGTTTATCATTTAACTGACTTTTAACAATGATCAATTTATTTCCTAAACATTGAATAGATTTTAAAATTTCTACATTATCTAAATTTAAACTTGTATAAATCTATCCTTAAACATAATACATTTAAGTTTTCTTTCATATTCAATGTAGAATATTATAGTTTTATCATACTTTGTAATATCTTTATCCTCTAAAACCATTTTATATTTCAAGGGTAAAGCACTACAAAATTAAAGTCTAGATAATTTCTTCACAGGTCTAAGATCACACAAGATCTTTTGATGTAACTTAGAAAATTTGGTAATAAAATGGTAGATGGTTTCACTTGGATCAAGGAAAAAAATCACAAGATCATTGACTAGGTCAAAGTCTTCTTTAGCTTTTTCAAAAGATAACTCTAGCTATTCTTCAATCTTTTTCCATATGCTAATAAATTTAGTAGATAAACTAATAAATAATTGGTAATCTTTCCCTTCAAGTGTTTGAATAAAAACCCTTAAACAAATCTTTTCAATTATTTTACTTAGAATAACACAAAATAACCTGTATGCTTCTAAATGATCTTCCCAAGATTCTTTAGAAGCTCCAAAACATTTGATATATTTAATATTTTAAGGGAAGGTAATTTACAAGGACGATTTCCAATATTAAGTGGATTTATATAAATCCATGGATTTACAACTATCTGTTGTTCTATTTCAACTTCATAATTAGCTTCATCTTCAATGAGATCATTCTGATCTCTATTGTCTTATAGTCTATGAATCAGATCTTATATCCTCTCTTCTGCTTGATCTCTCATTAGAAGCTTCAGAAGTCTCCTCTACTTGAATTGGCTAATTTTTTAAACCTAATTAGATTGATTCAATTATAAACTTATAGATTTAGAGGGCATAATCATATCATCAAATGGATGAGAATCAGAAAGGAAAAAAGTCCTAGATATAAGATTAATATCTAAAATTCTAGCTTTATCTTCTTGATTTCTTCTATTTATATTTAAAACACCTCGTTGAGTTTCATGAGTAAGATTAACATATAAATTTATTTCAAACTCTATAATTTCTTCCTCTTCATTTATGTCTTGAATGACATGTTAAATATTATGAAGATGATTATACCTTGCATAAGGAGTTAAATTAAAAGCAACATCAACTTAAGCATCAAAAATATCAATTCTAGATTGGATAATAGGAGGTTATCCTCCAAGTACCATGAAAAATAAGAAAATATAGTTCTAAACAAATAAAAATTCTAATTTTTTTTCAATTGAGTCGCCAAATTTGTTGATGATGAAAATTGTACTATTAATTAATCAACCCTTTTGCCTATAGCTAAGGTTAAGATGGAATCATACTAATATAATAATAAGGTTTTGAATGTTCAATTACGATCCTAAAGATGTGAGAGATTTTTAAAATGTTTTGAGAAATAACAAATATATTATTAAATATAACATATTACATTATAATTCAAAAATAGATCATTTTTATTTGAGAAGCCAACATCTTTCTTTACAAAATATATTGAGAGATAACTTTTTCAATCAAATAGATCAATGAAATGTTGTAAAGAGTGATTTTTTCATCGTTATTCAGGTTGAATACTTGGATTCTGTACATAAGATTGCAAATATCAATCACCAAAAGAAGTTAAACTTGATAAACTTTAAATAATGTATTATAAATGATAATATAAAACTAGATATACCTGCATTGCTTGATCAATTTATTCAATCATCAGAGAAAGTACCATTTGATATATCTATAAAAGTCATGCTATCTCAAATAAGTTGCATAGAAGAGAAAGATAAATGATTGATTTCATAATGTATAAGTCTTCAATACTTGTGTTGTTCCTCCTCTTCAAATGAATCATTAATCTCCTTTTATACTTCAAATTTGATCAGAAAAAGTTGTAACTAACCTTAGTTACTTGTTTAACTTAACTAATTGACTTTTAAAAAGTCAATTAATATAGAAAATTATTAGTTAAAGTTTTATTAAGACTTAAAAGTTTTAATAGATCAAATATTTAAATATAAACCAAGTATTTTTAAATGGGTGGGGGTCCTTAATCAATTAATAATAATAATAATAATAATAATAATAATAATAATAATAATAATAATAATAATAATAAAAAAAAAAAAAAAATACATATTTCAATAAATAATAGATGAATCAAAGTTAATGAAATTCTTATTTATATTAATACTATAATGCATATTTTCAAAGAATATATACTTAGGCATATTATATATATCATACATTTAAAGTATGTTTTAATTTTAAAACATCAAAATCAAAATATCAAAATATGAAAATCAAAGTATCAAATTTGAAAGTACTTAAGTTCTATCAATTTAAATTTCAATTGATAAAATAAAGTTTATCTTTCTAACACTTAGAAGTCATTAGAATTATAAAGGACTTTAATTACTGGTTTTCCTTACTCATCTAAATACTCATTATATTCCATTTCTATTATAGGAAGCTTAAACATGTTCATTCTTGAGTCACTTGCAGGATCATCCACCTACAACTTAATCTTCTTGAGAAATCTGACCTCAACTAGAATGTCCATGTCGTTCTAACTATCTGACCATTTGTCTAAAGTGGTTCGATGAATTACAAGCAGTGCCTTTTCAAGACTTCATTTCTTGCAACCTAAAATAAGCATTTTTTGAGGTGGTGAGGGTTCATTTGAGCAAGAAGGTAGGGTTTGATTCACATAAATATTATCATGTATAGCCTTATTAGCCAATTGTGTGGGTTCATTATTTGGCTAAGTTAGTTCATTAACATGGTGAACTCTTTCTAGGGTAAGTGAATAAATAGGAAGGTGATCTAGATTATCTTGTAGTCGATGGGAAGAACTATTGTGAGATTAAGACCAAGCTCCAAATCATTGGCCATGAAATCTTCTATGGCCTATATTATTTTTAGGATTAAAGGATAAATTATTCAATACATTCTATAACTCAATATCGGTAGCATCAAAGTGCATTGACATTCTAACTCCCTTATTAGTGAATCTAGGGACAAATATTCTCACTCTATAACCTCCCCTAAGGAAATGTCTATTCAGGATCTATTGATTCATGTTACCAGAAGTCTAATTTTTTCTCCAACCTTCATTATCATTATTTATACCTGATCCTAATTGATCCCAGCCTGACATCCTAAATATATACAATTTGAAAAATATTCAAATCTTGATTATTTTTTTTAACTAAAAGGGGTAAATTTTTTATTCAAAAATAAGAGAGACAAACGAATTTACAAAGCTTTATCCTAGTCAACAAGTTGAACTAGCTTCTGAGATAACTCCAAAGGCAAACTCCTATGCTCTAAGATGTTCCATCGTGGCCCCTACTCAGAGGCCCATTTGGCCAGACAATTAACAACCCCGTTCCATTCCTGGGGAATATGCTTGAAATCCACTGAATATAAGGAAGTGTAGAGCTGGAGAATCTGTCGAGTAACAACAGCTAGCTCCCAGTCCACACTAACAAACTAATGACTATTTAATAGGTTAACAACAAATTTGGAATCTGATTCACAAATAATTCTAGACCATCCATATTGGCAACAGAATTGTATCGCCTATAGGATAGCCAAATCTTCCATGAGGTTATTAGTATACCAGCCTTTATAAATAGAAAAAATAAACTGGATATCTCTAGAGCTATCACACCCACACTACCTATCCCAGCATCTCCTGGGTTTCCCCTCGATGAACCGTCTGTGTTGATTTTAATAATACCAGGTGTAGGGGGAGTCCACCTTCCTAGCTGACTAACAGGATGCAACTGTTGTCTAGCTCTATTCACAGGTCGAGTGGGGGGTGTGAAGATGGGGGCAGCAATAGGCATGCAAGAAATATGGGAATAAATACTAGCATCTGCTAGACTAAGGTTTTATGGCTTGTTGCCTTTTACCAGGAGAGTTTCCTATAGGAAGCTAATATTTTTCTTCCAGAGGGCGTTGAGCTCCAGTCGCATCTCCCTAAAAATCTATCTATTCCTCTCCAGCCAGATGTTCCACAAGATGAAAGAGGGACTAGTCACCCAAGCAATCTATAATAGTGAGGCTGAAGATGGAGGATGACCCAATCTACTCCAAAAGTCAAAAAGCAAGGATGCATGCCAGCAAGGACAGCCCCACGCCTCCCACCAAAGGTGCCAGATTTGCTTTGCAAAGGGACACTAGAAGAAGAGGTGTGATCCATTCTCCTCCCCACTATAGCATAACACACATCTGGATGGCCCCTAGAATCCATGCTTACATAGGTTGTCCCAAGTGAGACATATATTGTATACTAAAGTCCAGAGAAAAAAATTGCATTTGGGCCAAGAAAAATGGTTCTAGATTTTTTTCCCCACAAGAAGTCTGCTTCTCCAAGAGTTTGCTTAGTCAAGGCAAGATATGCAGTGGAAATTGAATATTACCCAGTGGGGTCACCTCCCCATGCTAGAACATCTTGCCCTTGTATGGAGCTGCATATTTTAGAGGCAAGGATCAGAGAAAGCTCCATCCTCTCTTCCAAAGAGCCACCATGCGGCCAATCAGAAGAGTTCTTCAACCTATATCCCATAGTCATGCCCAAATTGAAGCCTTCCTTGTAGTGGGCAACAATATTCCATCTCACAGCTTAAAGAGCATCACACAGTGGTTACAAATGAGGATGAGAATATAGGATTGATGGGGAGCCATCCTAGGAGTCACCCCAAAAGAGGGCCTCCATGCCACTGTTGCAAATCCAAAAGAGGCTACATTTCACCAACTTTTCTCCCAGCTTAAGGGTATGCCACACCATGGAGCCATTTCCCTCAAGAGGTAGCCTAGGGATATCCATTAGTTCCACACCAAGAAAGTACTTGAAAGATAGGATGTGGGCCCAGAGGTGGGATTGATTAGAGCACCAATGCTAATAGAGCTTGGTAGCCAGAGCTTGGCTAGCCATAATAGTGGATAACAAGCCAAGGCCACCTTCCTTATTTGGCCGACACATGGTCTCCTAGTTAATAAAAATCCATCTTGAATGCTGCAAATTGCCATTCCAAAGGAATTTGTGTGAGAGAACATCAAACTCCTTGAGAAAGTGCATAGGGGTAGCTTGAATCATATAATGATAGATGGGGAGAGCGTGAATCACTAATTAGAGGAGAGTAACCCTCCTAGCTGTAGAGAGTCATCTGTGTGTCCAATGATTGACTCTTTGGTTGAGTTTGTCGAGCACATTCTTCTAGAAAAATCTTGGCTACCTTATTATAACAATAGGAATCCCCAAATATGTCACCAGAAGAGCATGAATTTGAGATCTCAGAATAGTAGCTATCCTCTGTTGTATAGGCACAGGGGTGTTGAAGAAGAAAATAGAGGATTTGTGATCATTAATTTTTTGTCCAAAAGCTACCAGATAATCATCCAGGGTGCTTCAGAATGCTTATGCTTCTCTAACCCACGCTTTCCCTACTAAGATAGTATCATCCACAAACTGGAGGTGGGACGTGGTTAATCCATTCCTCCACTGCCATCCCTGCATAATGCTCTGAGATACTCTGACCTTGAGAAGCCACCCCAGCCCCTTAGCCAAAATGATAAACAAGTAAGGTGATAGTGGGTCCCCTTGATGGAGACCTCTAGATGCCTTGAAAAACTCAGAGGGTTGTTCATTAATAATAACTGAGTAGGAGGGTGTGGTAACACAATTGAGCACCTAATGCACCCAGTCTTGATTAAAACCAAAGGCTAATATAACTTTTTGCAAGAACGTCCAATTGACTCTATCGTAGGCCTTCACAAGATCAAGCTTAATAAACATGGCTCACTCTTGAGAAGTGCTCATAGAGTGAATAGTTTCTGAGGTAATAACCACCTCATCCAAGATTTGTTTGCCAGCAAAAAATCCCCCTTGTTCCTCTGATATGATCATGGGGAGATAGTCCTTAAGCCAATCTGTAATAAGCTTGGTGATGATTTTACAAACCATGTTGCAAAGTGTAATAGGCCTAAAAAAATCCAACTAGTTCACTTGCTCTTTATTTGGAATCAAGACTAGGAAGGTTGCATTCAAGGCCCTGAGCATTTCTTTGTTAGAGAAAGATTCCTGCACCATGTCCAAGAGATCCTAGTTGATAATATTTCAGAAGTCCTAGAAGAATTCAATAAGGAAGCCATCAGGTCCCAAAGCTTTACCTCTTTTCATACTGAATACCACTTCCTCCACCTTAGCCATGCTAATAAGCTATAGAAGAGAATCATTCATTCCCAACGTCACCACAGGGGGAATGCATGCTAAGACTATGTTTTTTGCCTACTCAGTTGGAGGCAATTCCTTTGAAAAAAGAGCAAAATAAAAAAGGATAGCTTCTCTGGATATGGCTTGGGATGAAGTCAGATGTGATCCATCTGAGGAGATAAGGGAGGAAATGAAGTTCATATTACACTTTTCCTAAACTGACTTGTGGAAGAAAGCCGTGTTCTTGTCCCCCTCCTGCAACCAATCTATGTGAGCCTTCTATTTCTAGAAGGTTTCTTTGTAGAGTTCCCATTCAACTAAGACATTAGAAGCTTGGGATTCAGCCCTACTCAGCTCCTCTGATAAGTTGAAGTCTCTAATCTGTCTAGTTACCACATCCAGCTAGACTTGAGCCTTCTTCCTCATAGTGTGGAGATTGCCAAAGTTGTTTGTATTCCAAAATTTTAGCTTCCTCTTAACAAACTAAAGTTTTTTAGCAAAGGAGAACATAGAGGTTCCATATTTGGGTCCTCCCTGTCTCCACCACTACACCATGAGATCATGGAGGTAGGCCTCACGAAGCCACATAAGCTGAAATTTAAAAGGAGGTTTCTTAGGAATAACAATAATGCTAGTAGAGAGCTTAATCAGCCAGTGGTCAGAGCCTCTCTAGTCAAGAATTTTTGAAGTAAGGGAGGTAGAACTAGACTACTAAAAATAAGAAACAAGGAATCTATCCAGTCACTCAGAGATCCCAGCATTGCCTATCCTTCTGTTGCTCCAAGTGTAAATCCCATTGAGGGGCTTAATGTCTGAGAGGTGCAGAATGTCAATATTCTGCCAATAAATATTTGAAGACGGTCCCAGATGGGGCAGCCCTCCTCTCTTCTCTTCCAAGCTAATAATTGCATTGAAATATCCTATCATTATCCAAGGCAAGAAGGGGTGGTATATTCTTACATACCAGATATGGTCCCAGAGCTTAAGCTGTCCAGGGAGGTCCATAGGTGCATAGACATTGGTAACCAAAATTTGTTCACCAAATTCCATGGAGGAGCCAATCATGGATAGCGCTAAGCTACTAGACAGCCAGTGAAGTGGCCTTATTTTATTGGGATTCCAATACATAGCCAGCCCCCCAAGTTCCCCAAGTCTCCTACACACTGGTTTTGACTAGAAACCCATATCTTGAACATACAAGAAAAGCAAGAATCGACAGAGAGTTTTGTCTCTTGGATACAAAGGATATTAGGAGAATGATCCATTACCAATTTTTGCATAGTTTTTTGTTTGGGGAAGCTATGCAATCCCCTAACATTCCATGAAAGAATAATCATGAGGTAGACTGGGGAAAATGCTCATCCAGGGTCTTAACAGCCCCTGATTCTACCAGTAAATCTCCTATGAGTTTTATTTTATCATGATCTTTCCTACGACCAGCTCTTGAAGGATTGGTGACTGAAGCTTTCTTGAAGGGTCTTTACATTAAGCCAAGAGTTGATGAAGATCCTTTTTCTTTCCTGGAAGCTTGCACGTCTTTAACCAAGTCTGCCCATCGAACATCTTTGTCACCTGGGGTAGGCAGCCCTGTAATGGTACCTTCCTGTGACCCCAAGGAGAATTTTGGGGTCGACTATACCACTATGTCTTGAGAGTCATTGCATAAGGATAGGTGAACTTCTACCTCGGTATCCTCTCCCTGAATCACTTCCATAATGCCATCTTCAATGGCCATGTTATCCAAATATTCAAATCGATCAAAACCCATATCTGCCTGCATGTCATAGTTTGGGTGCTTCTGCCCTTAGCATTTAACATGACATTAGATTGGGATGAATCCATCCTTTTCAAGACCCTTATAGCCTACTATACCATGATCTATACTTGCAGGGTTAAACTATACTTTTCCTTTTATGGCACTATCAGGAGGGGCATGAGTCATCTCATTGTAGCTCAACTAACCATTTGCTTTGCCTTCATTGGACACCTGGGGTCCAGAAGGCTCCTCAGATGATCCTTTACCTCTAGTAACCATACACATGGCATATATGGCATCAGAAGGGAATAGACTCATAGTCTATTTGTTGGATCTAGGAGGAGGTACCCAGGCAAATTTCCAAGGAATCTGGCAATGGATTATTCAGATCAATATCAACACAAACACAGGCATAAGAGATTACCTTTTTGTCCAGCGTTTGGTGCACAATAGTTGTTGGTATTCCAAGCATAGCAACTATCTAGCACAGGATATCCTCATGCAAAAATTCCAATGGGAGTCTTGGCAACCGAACCCATACAGGGATGTAGGCTGGAAGGTCTTCAGCCGAGTTGAAACCCGAGTGCCAGGATTTGAGAAAAAGACCGTTGCGCTCATAAAAGTATGGGTCTCCCTCAAAAATCTGATTTTGGTCAGATACCAAGGAAAAATCCACCATAAAATAGCTATTTCTAGCTAGCATAATATCAAAGTCCCCTTCAATCTACCATGTCCAGCATATCTAGGCTTCCAAGGCCGCTAAGGAAATTCTAATGCCCAAGAATTTGCAGATCAAAGTGTGGGAAGCCAAGTATTCCACTTCTTCTTTTACTGCCTCTAGGGAAATAGTCAGAATAGGTCGATCCTGACTCTATGGCAGGCATCCATTCACCTTCTTAAGCTTAGAGTTCTCACTGAAGTAAGCCTTCTCTCCTTTCTGTGAATTTCCCCCAGGCAGGGGCCGATCCTCCTTGGGGGCATCTGCCAAACCTCTACACATCAGTTTGATGCTCAATCATTCTGTCTTCAACCCTTCAAAATTTGCGGATGCCCGCTCGCATCAATCCAAGGTGACCAAATCAATTTGTCCTTATATAAAAATATATATTTTTATTTTGACTCGATACCCTTCCCAAGAACAAATAAGTTAAACAACAAATGGGTGAACTATCAAGACTAGTTCATAAATCTTGATTATTAATGATTGAAATCAACATGAATATATCAAATATGAAATCATATATCCACTGTATTTCAAAATGTCAAAATCTCAATCACTTATAAAATTTCACTACCATCCAATGATCATTAAACTACCTATTATTGAAACTAACAATAAAAAATTCCAATAATTTTCCATTTTGAAACCCAAAGTAAAATTGTATTCACATAATTTTATTTTTCAAAACATTTTGTCATATTTTATTGTATTTTATTTTCACTGTGTGAAAATAATATCAAAAATGATTGAAATTTTAACTTAAAACCACACAAATCTATCAAACTGAAACAAACCTACTGAAAGAAATATCTTTATGAAAACCATTTATGACCTATATTTCTTATACTAAAATTTGTAAATAATTCAATTTAAACTTTCATTAGAATATAAACTTGAATAATAACTTATATTTCCCTAGTCATAAGTTCAAACTGAAAATCAACTTATTATGACCTTCTAATAATATATACATCTTACTATCCCAAAAAAATTTCAATATGAAAACCTAATAATATCTCAAAAATATATTCTACAATAATTTTCCTATCACTATTTTATTGTTTGAATATCATCTTAAACATATTCAACCATGTATAATTTCAAGAATTGTAATTTGCATGCATTCTTTAAAAAGAAATTTAAACAGGAACTGTTCACACAAAAAACTTTCAACATAACTATGTTCTTTCAAATTCATTATATCTAAACTGAAATAACTTATCATAGCTTCTCAAAACCATCAATCATTTTGACATCTTCAGATTTGATTTCAACAAAAATATCGAGAACATCTATATGCAAATTTTCCAAATAACTTCTTCATCATAGACCAAAAATGCATCAAGATTATCCATATAATATTTCCATGAATATACAAAACTTATCTTGTACCAACCTTAATATCAACAAAATAAAACTTAAAACATAAAATAATGTGTCTTAAAAACAACAATGTATTTTTAATAGCCAATAAAAAACTTAAACCAAAAAATTATGTATTTGTAATATATTTTCCAAAACATCTCTGACATAATTTGAACATGATATATTTCCAATAAATAAAATGACTATGTAGAGATTTTCCTTCAAAATCCACATATGCATGAAACTGTAAAACTGAGATACCCAAAATAATGTATATAGTAACAAACTAAAACTGTCAAAAATCCAAAACTAAAAGTGCATATCATAAAATAATCTCCATTATTTTTTAGACACAACTCAAACCTACCATATTTCCTCAAAATGATCTTGAAGATTTTTATCCTTAAAAAATCATGCATGCATGAAACTATAGCTTCAAAATACTAAAATATAAATAAAACCACCACTAAAAAATCACATTGCATGTTCAAATATACTTTTGAAACCATTATTTTTATGACATGATAGACTATAAACCATTCAAAGCTTTAAAATATTCAAACTCAAACCCACAAATTTCCTTGTTACATGAAACCCCAAGTATCAAAATAGATTTGAAACTAGAACTGGTAAGCTTGAAGTACCATTTTAAACTATCAACCAATAAAATAATCAAACCAAAAAACATTGATGTGAGCAAATCCTCATTTTATTTCAAAATACCATATTTTGAACTAAACTGACAAACCAAAATACTTTTATTCATCAACTAATATATATATATATATATATATATATATATATATATATATATATATAACTAAAGTTGCTTTATCATCAACATCCATGCAACATAAATGATATAACAACCACTGAAATTGCAAGTTCATTTAACTTCCCAAAACATACATGTAGATCATAAATAAATAGTTAAATCTTATCAAAACATGCAAACCAAAAACTATATTTCTATCCATGCAACCAAAAAACCACTCAAAACCACAAATAAATTACTTTAAAACTTAGTTACTTTGTTATTGGCATACCTATTTGCGCACTCCATTTAACTTTCTTCTCACAAATTCCTATCTACAACTCCAAATTCCAATCTAGTAAAGTAACAATTCCATAAAAGAGCTTCAAAGAAAGACTAAAATAAAGAAAATAATGTTATTTGTAAGCCAAGCCTTACAAATTAACTACTCATGACTATGTTCACATTTGGCATTAGTTTGTCAAATTGAGAAAAATAGTTAGCAATCTACCAACTTTCTTAGTAGTGTAATCAAATTTAGTAACAATCCAAACACTTGCTAAATCACCAACTAAACTCCATAAATAGAGGCATGTACTCCTTTCATTAAAATCTCTTAAATGCCTTTTGTCTTGTAAGATCTCGAAGCATCCATCATGCTTCATATTTACTCAATTTTCCAACTATCTTTTCATGAATTCTACCAACTTGCCATTACAACATTCATGTATCTCGAGTCTTCCAACTCAGCTTGTCAACCGAATGAGTTTATCAAATATGTCTTATAAATCAATAGGTTTAGTCATATCAAATTAGAACTTATAATAGATAACATTTGATTTAGGAACTTTTGTATAATAAAGCATCTGGGGTCAAAACTTAGAAGCCTTTAGAATGCTTTAATATCCTTAGGAAATAGCTTAGGCTTCAAATATTAAACCATCCTAAAATCATGTCAATTTACAAAATGTTAATTATATTTGCAACTGAACTCTACATGAAATCGATCCATTAATATACTGATAAATCCATATAAAACTCATAATCAAATTTTTTATTAAATCATGATTATTCAAATAATGTATTTGATTTGATAGCACCATAAGATCCATTACTTTCTTAAACTATAACAATCATGACAATCCATATATATACTTGTAATTGGATGTGGATTAATAGGAAAACCATTATAACCAATCAATATACCATTTCCATCTAGCTCAAACCATGTTGCATAATGCCATTCAAAATAAAAATACCAAATTAGTAATCATGGATTGTTTAAACTATCAACTAAAAATTATGAATGATCATAAATACTTCACAAATGATAAATACTTATGCAAATTTTTATTCATTCATCCATTTATGCTTTTATAGACCACTTTAATATTGTTTCTATGCTATTTTCACTTTCTACATTCAAAGAGAGAATAAGAAACTAAGAAATGGTCAAGGTTAGATGTACCTGGATGAAGTCGCACGCACCGTTATCCAGATGACATGAGAACTCTTCTTTGGTTGTGGAGGATGACACCTGCAAAAGAAAGAGACTAAGATAAAAAAGGCGTTAGATGAGGAGATGGTGGGTTGCCAAGCAAAAGCTTGATCCCAGAAGCAAAAGCTTGAGAGATGTCAACCCACTGATTGATAAAAAGGATGTCTGATAAATAGCAGAATGATAAAAAGACTAAAATGATTAAAACTAAAAAGGAAATGGAAGTAAATGCTTACCTGAATGTTGCTGATCACAGTCGTCGACGTCTTTGGTCCTACCGGCATCGGTTGTTGAGGTCTACCGACGTCGGTTAGTATGCCGACGTCGGTTGGGGAAGTGGCTGGTGTCGGTCGGGGCAGTAGTCTGTGGACAAGGTCTGGACGAGTTTTGATCTGTGGATGGGTCTGAGACAGAGTTTTGGGCTTGGTTGAATGGTTTGGGGGTTTGGGCAGAGATACAGGTGAGTCAAATGAACAGAATGTCAAATGGACAGAAGGGTAGAGGAGGCCAATAGGGAGACAGGGAAATAAGGATTCGGGTCTGGTCTGGTCTGGGGACAGGAAGTGCTAAATCTAGTTCATAATACTTAGAAGTAAATGACTAGAAAACACAATGAAAGTACAAACAGAATACTTACCTATCACTGGCTGAAGGAGTGTTGCAAACTGGTGTACCTGTTGTTGGTGCTACTTTTGTGAAGGCCCTATTGCTAGTGCAGTGGCTGAGGCAGAGTACCTATTTTGGAGATTGGTAGATTGATTGGCAGAGTGGCAGATTCAAGGAACAAATTGATTCAGGTGGAAAGATTCAAGAGTCAGATGAAGAGCCAGGGCGAAGAGAGTGGATAACGGTGCAAAAAACTGTTATGAAGGCTGTCGACGCTGGCAATATCACCGATGTCGGTCGACAGTTGACCGATGTCGGTGGCTGGAAGGCTGGAGAAAGGCTAAAAATAGCCTTTCATCCATTTTCTAACTACTGGGTTAGCGAGTCTGAGGAAGAAATGGTCGAAGGGGATTAAAATGGATGAGAGGTTAAAGGGGAGAAGTTGGAATGGGAGTCTAGGCATTAATATTGGCCATGTGGGGAATGAAGGGAATCCAAAGAAGGTATCCAAGGGTGGTGAGGTGGCAAGGAGAGGGAATTATTAATTTGAAATAAGATAATTATTTCAAATTAACAAGACATAGGTTAGGAGTGGTTAAGTGAACAAAGGGGACCAAGGGGGGAGAGGATGAGGAGAATGACCAGGGGAGTAGACACAATTTCGGTGTCTACATTTGCCCCTTTTTGTCTTGTTGGTTGTTCTAGACGAACTGCAAGACAAAAATAGGAGTTGGTTGCCCCAGGTGTGGGATGAGGTTGATTTCATCTTGTTGGTTGTTCAAGTGAACTGCAAGACAAAAACAAGAAGAGGTTGATTGCCTCAATTATGGATGAGGTATTCCCCCTCAAAGCAGGAGTCGAGGGAAGAGAACCTAGAATCGGGGGCTGATTTGACAGAAAGTGGATGAAAAAAGGTGAGGGTGAACGCTACAATAGTCGTGATTACGCGTATACCACTTCACGAGATGGTCAGGTCAAATTGTCACAGGTCAAGGGTCAAGGAGTGCCAAAATTGAAATAACCGGGCCCCAGCATGTGGTCGTAGCTGATCAGGTTATACAATCTAAGCTGTAGCTCCAAATGGTCATCATGTTCTAGGTATCTCGGGCTTAGGAAGTGCTCCCAGAAACACGAAAAAGTCACAAGTAGTGCGGATCAATCGGCTTGCGATCCTATACTTGTGAAGGTCAAAAATAGTCTGCGCACAATTTTGCTAACCAGTCATGAGGTAGCATACAGGCAAAAACAACCAAGGTAACATTGTCTTGGAAGTGGTTGAAGTCGGAGGAGATAGGCATGATCTCCAATGGTCATTGATCGAGGTGGATGGATGGATGAAAGGATGCGACCGAGCTAACCTCAGAACACTGAGTGCTGCCTACATAGCCCTTGTGTGAAGGGCCCCATGCCAATGTAGTTCTCCCTAAAAGGGAGGAAGGGTCAAAGGAATGGAATTGGTCTTGGTCGAGGTCAAGGTCATGGTCAAAAGGAGGAAAGAAGGTTTGTCCATCAGAGAGATGAACAAACGAGGGTGGTCGAGCTAACCCCAGAAGACGGTCGTGTCATCTGAGTGCTGCCTACATAGCCCAGATTGGAGGGGGGCTCAGACCAATGTAGTTCAGACTAAGAGACAAAATGGTCAATGATTGGTCATGGTCATGTGTCGAAATGATTAAAAAAAGATGTTACAGCCTTTTCCAAATGGTGTATTCTGTAACATTGGTCGAGGGGTCTTTCATCCCTAGCAATTTTCCATATTCGTGATGGATGTATGCTAAAAATGAATTGAGGTCTATTTATGCTTCAACAAGTATTGGTTTATGCTTAACATAAATTGTGTCTGGTCGATAGTTTCCATGTGTATTGTTGTCCATAGAAACTATGTGATATGGACTATGATGATGGATGTGGTTTGAAAATGTTTGTTGGTCTGAAAATGAGTTGGGTAGAAAAAGGTTTGGATAAATGTCAAATGAGTGGATGTGACCAAAGCATAGAGAAAAAGTGAAAGGCAAATCGCTCTTTCATTGACAAGGACTAGAATGACAGCATAGATAGGGGTATTAGAACCAAGAGCCCCATTCATGCATGACGTCGTTGACCATAGGTTGTGTTAGAGCGGTAATCGAATCACTTTGACATTAAAGTGAGCTCGAAGTCCCTTGAGCAGGTGATAGGAGAGGAGGATAGGGTAACCTATTTTAGAGCAGAGATAACCGTGCCCCTTTTTATAGGAGACCCTGAGATAACTACAAGCCAAGTCCATGACCCATTTTTTTTTTTTTGGGTGCAGACTGATCAATGCGGGAAGCCTGTAGAGAGATGTCATTTGCTTGGTGGTCATTTACGAAGCTGATCAATACGGGAAGCTTATAAGAAAGATTACTGTTTGTAGCAAGAGTTAGTCATATCCATCCTTCGAGGGAGTGGTTTATATTTTTCCTTATATAGGGCTTTGAATAGCTGTCCTTCGAGGGAGCAGTCTATTAGCTACAACAATGATAGTACAACTGTCCTTCGAGGGAGTAGTATGCCTTTTTGATTTGATTGACTTTGGATATTTTGACATCTTAATTTGTTTTGATAGAAATGTGAGTCATGGACAAGACTATAGAAGGTCAAGGGCTCCCTTTTATTAGGACAAAGCATCCATACTGTATAAAAGGGTTATAGAGGATTTGTTAAGGGGAGTAGGGTTGAAAGAAATGAGGATTAAGAGGATGAGGATTGCTCAAGGGATGAGCTCAAGGTAAATGTCAAGTGGATGAGTACTCGACTAACAGTAGAATGGTCACAGATGAAAGGCATAAAAGGGCTCAAGATCTGATAAGTCCCTGGGCCATGCTTGTGCGTGAGGAGGTGGTCTAAGTCAATTAGGAGAAAATTTTCCCCATTTGCCTCTTCGAGATTGGTCACAATGATGGCTGATGCTAGATGGGAAGTTGACTGATATGGTCACTGATTGGTCGAGACTAGTTGAATGTTTGGTCGAAGATTTGGTCACTTGATATTTGGTCAATGGTTGGTCAAGGGTTGATTGGTCAATATTTGGTCTTTGGTTGGGTTGAATGTTTGGTTGAGGTCGGGTTGAAGGTTTGGTTGCTAGTCTGGTCGAGGTCAGGTTGAAGGAGTGATTGATATTTGGTCGAGATGGGGTTGAAAGGTTGGTCGAGGCTTGGATGAAGGTTGAATTCCCCCAGTGGCTAGGGAGAATGTTTGACAGATTGGTCAAGGTCAGTTGAGGCTTGGTGGTCAGATTGACTGTGTTGATTTCAAATAAGGGGGTTAAAGGCGGCAAAGGGACCATAGTCTGGCGTGGAGATCCAGATTTAGGTGATGAGGTTTGAGAAGCATGGGTCGGTGTTGATGATTTGTCGAAGGGGTGGTCAAGAGGATCCTTGATGAGAAGGGTATCCTTTTTCCAGTGTTGACAAGTGACAGCTTTGAGGGTGCAACAACGCTCAGTGTCATGTCCCAGAGTGTGATGATAGTGGCAGAATTTAGAGTTGTCGAACCAAGAGGGTCTTAATCTGAGAGTTGATGAGAGGGACGGTGTTGAGGGTTTGTTGATAATGTGGTCAAAAAGAAGGGTGTCATTCCACAAACAATGGTGAATGATAACCTTGAGGGCACAACAATGCTCAGTGTCATTCCTAGGCATGCGATGATACGCACAAATCTGAGTGTCGTCGAACTAGGGTGGTTATGGTCCAAGAGATTGATATGGTTTAAGAGGCGGGAGGTTGATGCGAGAGGACTGCAACAATTGCCATAATAGTAAGGCATAAGAACCTGCTAATGGGTCTGGATGTCTTATTGCAGTGGGGGTTGATGACTTTGGTTTGAGAGGCGTAAGAGGCATTGGTCGATGTTTTGGAGGAGATATATGTCTGATGGGTTGAGGGAGTAATGGAGGTAACTTGCCTCTGTGAAGTAAGGGAGTAGGGAGTACTAGTAAAGTGGACGGATGCAAGCCCAAAATAGAGGGCAATGATGAAGGTGGGGGAGGAGTCCTCCGGTGTGGTTTAGTGGCCTTCTTAGGTATGATTTGAGGGTCACTATTGTGCGAGGCAAGGTTAGATACGGGTTTGGGTTTAGATGTGGACGGAGGTGAGTGAGATGTAACAATCTCAGGCAAAAGGCAAGAGGAAACTGTGACTGGGTCTTCCTTGGTCAAAATGGGTGAAGAGACTGGGTCTTCTCTTGGTGGAGAAGAAATAGGAGAGTGCGGCTCCTCAAGAGGGTAGATGGCAGGGATGATTGTGCCTTCTACTTGCGTTTGAGGAGTAGGCAAGGTGGAGTCCTCCATTGGTGGGAAGAAGGATGAATGTGGGGCTAGTGACATAGGTATGGTCAAGGCGTCCTCCAATATGAGAGAGGTCGATGGAGGATGAATGGGAGAAGAAAGTTCTTCTACCTGTGAAGGAGGTTGGTCAGGGAGAAGAGGAGAGATAGTGTTGACAGTGTGAATATCATGGTCTTGGGGGTCATTGGTCATGGTCTGGATATGGTTTTGAGATGGGGGATGGTTTGGAAAAGGGTGTCTGAAGATGTCAATGTTTTGATTGGGAGGGGCATTCAGGTTATCTAAAACAAGATCCCCCTTGTCTATCATGTCTTGGATGATTTTCTTGAAGGTTCGGCAGTTGTTGATGTTGTGGCCCTGGACGCGATGAAAGTGACAGAAGTCGGCCTCCCTATACCATGTAGGGAGGACTTTTGAAGGATCGAATTGAGGTGGTCATATTGGAGGGAGATTGAGGACCCCCTGCTTGACAAGTTTTTCCAAAATGGAAGCGTATGATTCTCCAAGTGGAGTGTATGAACGCTGGATGTACCGTTGTTAGAATTGTTTTGTGATGATGTGAGATGTTGAAGGTTGAGATTGATTAGTGTTTATCGAGGATGGTGATCTAACGACCATAGTGTTAGCCACTCCTTTAGGTTTGGAATTGGCAGAAGAAGGTCTAGAAGAAGTATGGTCATTGGTTCTTGCATTGGTATTATGCAATTTGACCTTATCCTCTTCAATGGCACAGAGTTCAAGCTTTCGGGCCATGGTGAAGGCCTCGTCGAAAGTATAGAATGTTTGAACCTGCAAGGTGGATGAGATGTGCCTGGCACATGCTTGAGAAAAGAGCTCAATGAGCTCAGGTTGAGGCAAAGAGAAGGAGAGCTGGTTAATCAAGCCTCTCCAATGGGCGACAAAATTGACTATCGATTCGTCATCAAATTGCCTAATGGAGTAAAGGTCTGTGATTGAGATTTGTTTGGTGATGTTGATATAAAAATGGTCGAGAAATAATTGGGCGAGTTGAGTGAATGAAAAGATAGAACGTCTGGTAAGAGAGCTATACCAATCAAGGGCAGAGCTAGAAAGAGACATAGGAAACATGCGTAGAAGTAACGTATCGTCATGGGCAATAAGGTAACAGGCATGTCTGAATGCCCGTAGGTGCTATTGTGGGTCTTCCTTGCTTTGAAAGTGAGAAAATTTAGGAATCTCCCACTAGTTGGGGTATGGTCGGATTGAGACGGAAGGATGGATGGGCTCATTGCAAATTTGGTCATAAGAGAGGGCATTGCTTGAACCAGAAATGGAGGCTTTGAGACTGGACATTTTGTCCATCAGCAGTTTGATGATGTCTGCTGACGGATTGGTGGGTGGAGCGCCCCCTAGGTTGTAGGGCACTTGAAAGAGGCTAGAGGAGGCATACGATGTAGTCGGTTGTGCTTGTAGGGGTGCAATATATGTATAACTAGTCGTAGGGGCAGAAGTGGAGGCTAAGGGTGGTTGGGTTATGGAAGTAGAGGGCATAAATTGACTGGATACCGCCAAAGATGGTTGCATGATGGCATTGGCAAAAGGGGAGGTAGGCACTCCTGAATTTATGGGTACAAGAGTGTGAGGGGTCGAGACAATCAAGTTCTGGTATGATGTAGAACTTGGTTGAATTACGTGTGGTTGAGGGGGTAATGGAACCCCGATGGTGGTCGGTCCAAAAATGGATGGGGAGACCAAACTTTGTGTATTGGCCATGGTCGGGTTAATGGTTGAGGCAATAGTCTGAGTCGTAAAGGGTTGGGTAGTGGATGGTGTCGATGTCGCCGCCGCTTCGCCCGAAAGGTCTCGTATTTGGTTTCTTGCGAGATAGTGTTGGAGGGCTGTGTTGTTGAGGTCCAAGAATCATGCAAAATCTTGGTCCCCCTTAGGGATGATGAGAGTCTGGGTCGGGGTCGGTCCTGTAGGAGTTCTTTCAGTCTCTGAGTGGAACTCCATTATAGGACTGGTTAGGGACAGGGTAGACGGAAGCGGTTGATGGCTAGAGTGGTCAAGAAGAGCCTTGGTTTGACTACGTGTCAAAACCATTCAAGGCAAGAAGGGTCAGGTTCCAGAAACTGTGTTTTTTTAGTTTCAAAAACTCAAAATGTGGTTTTGACAGAAGAAGGGGTCGGGTTTAGGTTGCTATTTTGGGAAAAAAAAGGTCTGTGACAGTGACCGACGTCGGTTGAAAAATTGATATTGGTGCAAAAAGGTGGCCGACGTCGGTCAGATAACTGATGCCGGTGAAGAAAGTTGCCGACATCGGTGGTAAAACCGATGCCGGTGACTGTGGTTTCCAGAAACTTAGAAATTTTGAAGATTCTTGGAAAAAAGGAAGAAGAACGTCTTCACTAACTCAAAAAACCAGATGGAAACAAAAAAATAGAGAGAGACGGGCAGACCCTAAGCGCTAAATCCTAAGAATCAACTTTTAGAATCCTGTGGCTTATGCCTTAAAGTGATGTTTGGGAGGTTGGCTGTTAGAATGGGTCTTAGAAAAGGTAGTCTATGGATGGTTTCAGGTTTTGTTTAGGCACTCAAGAGTCTGGGTTAGGTTCTGTACATGGCCTGGTGCTAAGGAGCAAGCTCCCCTCACTTCACGAGTTAAGTGATAAGCTGGGCCTGCTTAGCCAAAATATACTTTCCCTAGAGATTAGACTCTGCCAGAGAATAGAGTGGGCTTTCCCCTTGGTGATAAAATCCAAGTAGGATCGCCGGGACGGGTAAGGTATCTGCTGGGTGATGAAATCCTAGTCGGGCCTTGTCTCAGGTGAGTTTGATGTTTGATTTAGTGCAGGTGGTTTGGTCATGTAACATGAAGTGGACTACGATTAATTCAATATGCGGTTATTAATTACTAGGTGTGGTCTAAGAAATGCAAGCAGGCAGAAATGCAATGCAATGTGTTTTAAGCCCAAGTTGAAATGTTTGTTTGAATGAGGACATGTTGAGAAAGGGTTGAAGGATATGAATTTTGACTAGTATAGAAATGCAAGAAAGGAAAAGAAAAGTTCTTTTTATTCCTGCTTATGATGTCATTTGGAAAAGAAGAAAGAGGTGAAAAGGGAGGAACCTAATGCACCTAAATGAATAGAAAGAAAAAGAACCCAAGGAAGGCCCTAAGGTCCCACCGGGCGTGCCAGAATGTTTCTATGCTATTTTCGCTTTCTACATTCAAAGAGAGAATAAGAAACTAAGAAATGGTCAAGGTTAGATGTACCTGGATGAAGTCACACACACCGTTATCCAGACGACATGAGAACTCCTCTTTGGTTGTGGAGGATGACACCTGCAAAAGAAAGAGACTAAGATAAAAAAGGTGTTAGATGAGGAGATGGTGGGTTTCCAATCAAAATCTTGATCCCAGAAGCAAAAGCTTGAGAGATGTCAACCCACTGATTGATAAAAAAGATGTTTGATAAATAGCAGAATGATAAAAAGACTAAAATGATTAAAACTGAAAAGGAAATGGAAGCAAATGCTTACCTGAATGTTGATGTCAGACTGGTCACAGTCGCCGACGTTGGTGGTCCTACCGGCGTCGGTTGTTGAGGTCTACCGACATCGGTTAGTATGCCGACGTTGGTTGGGGAAGTGGCTGGCATCGGTCAGGGCAGTAATCTGTGGACAAGGTCTGGATGAGTTTTGGTCTGTGGATGGGTCTGAGACAGAGTTTTGGGCTTGGTTGAATGGTTTGGGGGTCTGGACAGAGATACAGGTGAGTCAAATGAACAAAATGTCAAATGGACAGAAGGGTAGAGGAGGCCAATAAGGAGATAGGGAAATAAGGATTTAGGTCTGGTCTGGTCTGGGGATAAGAAGTGTTGAATCTAGTTCATAATACTTAGAAGCAAATGACTAGAAAACACAATGAAAGTACAAACAAAATACTTACCTATCACTGGCTGAAGGAGTGTTGCAGACTGGTGTACCTGTTGTTGGTGCCGCTTGTGTGAAGGCCCTGTTGCTGGTGTAGTGGTTGAGGCAGAGTACCTATTTTGGAGATTGGTAGATTGATTGGCAGAGTGTCAGATTCAAGGAATGGATTGATTCAGGTGGAAAGATTCAAGAGTCAGATGAAGAGCTGGGGCAAAGAGAGTGGATAACGGTGCAGAAAACTGTTATGAAGGCTGCCAACACCGACAATATCACCGACGTCGGTCGACAGTTGACCGACGTCGGTGGCTGGAAGGCCGGAGAAAGGCTAAAAATATCCTTTCATCCATTTTACAACTTCTGGGTCAGCGAGTCCGAGGAAGAAACGGTCGAAGGGGATTAAAATGGACGAGAGGTTAAAGGGGAGAAGTTGGAATGGGAGTCTAGGCATAAATATTGGCCATGTGGGGAATGAAGGGAATCCAAAGAAGGGTATCCAAGGGTAGTGAGGTGGCAAGGAAAGGGAATTATTAATTTTAAATAAGATAATTATTTAAAATTAACAAGACATAGGTTAGGAGTGGTTAAGTGAATGAAGGGGACCAAGGGGGGAGAGGA
The DNA here is from genome assembly GCA_037957365.1 of Torreya grandis. Lineage (NCBI taxonomy): Eukaryota > Viridiplantae > Streptophyta > Pinopsida > Cupressales > Taxaceae > Torreya > Torreya grandis. The sequence continues at coordinate 3,719,239 of JARHVA010001135.1, forward strand.
CGAGGAGAATGACCAAGGGAGTAGACACGATTTCGGTGTCTACAAATACATATATGAATTCATAAACCAATCATCAACTTATTTAATTAAAAAATTTAATTTTATCATAGTACTAATTTACTAGGTCCCATAAATAGTTTTATATGTCATAACTAGGTCATCACTATGGCAGAAAAGTATAGATTCCCAACAAAAATAGGATTGTGAAAAATAGGCATAACATAGTGATACAATTTATTAAATACATCAATACTCAATTTATTATAATGGCCAATATGTATATTAACTGGTAAATGGTAATTCTTAGTTCTTAATAAATTGGTTGGAATAGGGCAATCTAAGTAGTGGAAGATTAGCATTCCATAGTGGTGATTAGTTGTATGAGTTATTCATTTAAATTAGACTTTAGAAACTTGATGACTCTCATATAATTTCCATGCATTTATGGGCATTGTTCCACCAACCAGGTGTATCAACTAAATATAAATATTTTTGTATTACTTAACATTGGGAGATTTATATGTATTTATGTATTTAGAATTACATATTTATGAATATGAGAAATATATATTTATGTCTCCATGCATTTATATGTTTAAAATATTTCACATCGTGACTTAATTATCTATCATTGAATTATTTAGATCCTTATTTCCTTATGGATTATATATACATGTTTATAGCTTGTCATAGCCAAATGACGAATTTGGTTAGGGAAACATATACGTAACCTCAACTTAATTTAGGTGGCATGTTCATTACTATTCCCATGTTGAAATTAAAATATGAGTTATTTTAACAAAGGCTTGTTGAAGAACCTTGTTTATAATATATAATAATGTAGGTGTATATATGTGGTTAGCATATCATTATTCTTAAAAGTGTTTAATGAGGCATGTGAAGGATTAAAAAACTCAACATAGTCTTCATTTTAACATGCATGAATTTTCTTATGATATATAGGTTGTGAATCATAATTCATGGTGTGAATGTAACATTAAAATAAGCTACCTATTTATGAATTAATAATGGTATGCTTAATGATAAATATAGGTATAAATGTACGTATTAGCATATATATGTACATAAGGGTGTGTACTTATGGTTATAATTCTACAGGTGGTTATAAACTATATTAAAGAATTATGTATAAAAAGAGCTTTGTGAATGTGTACATACAAAACCCTAAGAGTATATCAAATGCTATATTGGAGTGTTCTATGTTTCATGTGTACTAAGACTTATTTTATTATATCTAGTTATTTATATAAGAATTTATGTTACCATGGATTTATGAATATTTTATCAAACTAGCTACGGTACTTAGTAGTTATGTTTAAAATACTAGACTATGCTAATATGGGTTATCATAGGGTGTATAATGTTTAGAAACTAATTATATTAATTATAATCTATAATTAAATGTGTATTTTACCCAGGTGGTATAAAATATATTCATTATTTATAGTATGGGATACATAATAATGTGAGATTCATTCATGCATTTGATGGAATAAATGTATACTTTTTTATTATTTCTATGCTTATCATGTTATATGATATGAATGCTATTAGGATGCAAATTGTATGAATCTTTTGGTTATTTTATGTTGACCAATCTCGCATTGTTGATTCTAAGTAAGGAGTGAGACAGACTTCACTGGCTTACTAACATCATAATGCTAGATGAAGGCAATCCAATTAAGTGGTGTGTATGAATTATGATTGATCTATATATCATTATTATTTAGTATTCTTAAAATTTTGGAAAAATTATATATAGTGAGATATTATCATTATTATTTACATGTTTGTGAGATATCTTGAAATAGAATGTGTTTTCTATGATACACTACATGTTTAGTTGTAGAAATCATATAACACACAGATACTTGTTTGTCTCTCTTGTTTCCCATGACATCACTATCTACTCATTAAAGAAGAGAGGTCCATTCCATAATGGGATTAGTGAGGGGGATTTTTGGTCTATGGTTAGTGTGTAAAAGCACTCAAATGATGTTCTCCATCCCTACATCAGTACTTACTATTTGAGATGACACTTGATATTGACATAGATATTAGAGTTTGAAAACTATGCTCTGGGAAGCCATGTATCTTATATGTACATTATATTGTATTGTAATTATTATTTAAATATTATATTGAAGAACTATAATTACTTATTTACAATACATTAACATATATGGCTATAAACTTGTATCAGTCATGGATGAGTTAATTTAATTATTTTCGATATTCATATTATGATGTGTTCTCATGATATTAGAGATCAGTGATATATGATGTGATATGCTTTATTTATTTTTATCACACCCAGAGTAATTTATATGTTCTCTAATTAGATTCATGTGGTATAGTCTATTTATAATATATGTGTTTGATTTTAAAAATCATGTATTTCTAGGTAGATCCTAGTTGAGATATTACATGTAATATCAGAGTTATGAATTGAACTATAGGACCGAATAAGTACACTAACATATATCTTTCTATTAACAAAAGGAAGGATGGTGAAAGCTAGAGTTTTTGAAGAGGGCTCATTAAATGCTAATGATAGTAACCCTCTATTTGATCCTAACTAATTTACCACTAAGAAATCAACTAAGATGGATCAGATCCTCATATCTATGAATGATACCAGGGATCAAATTACAACTTTAGAGTAGGTGGTTCATGTCCATGAAGATGAAGAAGAGTAGGATGTACCTAAAGATAATCCTATCGAATAGAAAAATCATCTAGATTTTATAGCTTAGGTAGCTATGGAGTTTCCTAGAGACATTAAGAAGGTGAATCCACCTATGTTTATTGGGATTATTCTAGATGATGGAGCTAAGGCATGGTTGATTGAGATGGAGAAGTATTTAGATATTCAAAACTACTCTGAGGTTATTAAGGTAGTATGGGAAGCATACTGATTGGCTAGTGACGTAGCTACGTGATAGGCCAACAAGACAATTGAAATGAATCTTAACTTGACCACCATTACTTAGGATTAGTTTATAGCTTTATTTAGGTCATGGTAGCTCCCATAGCTTTATTTTGATTAGAAACTCATATATTTTTAAAATCTAAAGCAGGGTGACTTGTTAGTGAACGAGTAGTGAGAGAAATTCATAAAGCTTGTAAAGTACATACCTTGTAATCAAGTAAATGAGAGGTTTACAATTATAAAATTTATCATGGGTTTGAGGCCCCATATTTTTGGAGAGGTGGATGTTCATGAACCTTCTACCATGGACTAAATATTTTAGAAGGTGAACAAATAGGAGTAGAAGTTAATATTTTTTTCTTAGGCCAAGGAAAAGTTAAAGAATTTATTTTGAAATTCTAAGTCAACCTTCAAGAATAATAATTGGAAACAAAAGAGTGGAGACTCTATAAAGTAGTTCAAAAGTCAGAATACCAAGTTTAACAATGGTTAAGGAAAAAATAAATAGGGTGATTGATCCAAAGGTAGTTTCAAGGGAAATAAATAGAATGAAAAGAAAGTACTAAATGGAGGTTGTTTAATTTATGAAGATGACTATTATGATCATTATTTTACTCAAGACAAGTTAAAGGGAAAATGTCCTAATCCATAGCAAGGCAATTTTTAGTAACAGATTCATGTAATAGTCGATAATCAATAAGCTAAATTTTAGGCATTACCCATAGAGCTATCAGGTATTTTGTTTGACCATTTGGTTTCCATTTTGATAGTTACAAGATCCATAAAATGTTTTATATCTCTTAATATGCTTAGTAAGTGAACTAGAAGAGTTAGAGTAATGGAAAATGCATGGTCAATATAATATGGGAATGACTCAAAGTCATGGTTGATAAGTGTTTACTTGAAACACAGATTAGGTTGCCTAAATTCACAATAGTTGTGGATTGTAGGTAGCACTACTAGGGTCATATGATGTGATCTTAGGAATAAACTAGTTAACAAAACATAAGGCCAAGGATGACTACTACCTAAAGAAGGTTGAGTGTCTAGATGATTTTAAAAATTAGACAAAAAATCAAGGTGAGAAAAGAGAGTTGATGCTTAGGAAAATTTATTCAATGTAACTTAAGATATCCCAAAGAAAAAGGTGTTGAGCATTTATAATCAATATAAATGAAATGGAGGAAACTAAGTAACCATATTTCAAAGATTACACATTTATTAGAGATTTTCATAATGTGTTTCCTAAAGAGTTGTTGGGTTTGCCTCCCAGATGTGAGTTTGATTTCTCTATCAATATCATACCTGGTTCAAAACCATAGTCTAAGGCATCATATAGGATGACAACCATTGAGTTTTTTAAATTAAAGGCTCAACTTTAGGAATTGTTGGTTGAGGGATTGATCAAACCAAGTGTGTCGCCATGGGGTGCACCAATTGTCTTTATAAAGAAAAAGGATGGTACCCTTCGACTTTACATTGATTATAGATTGTTAAAGAAGGAAACTATCAAAAGAAAATGTCCTTTGCCTCTTATATATGATATTTTTGATCAAATGTAGTGAAAAACAATCTTTTCTAAGATTGATTTTAGAATGGGATACCACCAATTGAGGATACAAGATGAGGATATTATGAAGACAATGTTTATAACTCATTACTGGCACTATGAGCTCAAAATGTTATCATTTTGATTAAAAAATGCTCTGGTAACATTCATGAATCTCATATACAACATATTTAGAGATTACCTTGATCACTTTGTTTTGTATTTTTCTAGATGACATTCTCATATACTCAAAGAAAGAAGAGGATCGCCTTCAACATCTAGAAATAGTTCTATAATGGTTGTAGAAGCATAAGCCATATGGAAAGTTGTCTATGTGCACATTTTTATAAAAATGAGTCCAATATTTTAGACATATTATCTTTGTAGATGGTATCTCAATATATATAGGAAATATTAGAGCCTTTATGGAATGGCTGGTGCTAAAGAATGTGCATGAAATAAGGAGTTTCATGGGGTTAACAAGCTATTATATGAAGTTCATTCCAATTTTTTCCAAGATAGTTAATCCAGTTAATTATTTGTAACAAAATAACCATAGTTTGGTCTGGATAGAGAAGTGTGAAGTAGCTTTCTAGGAGTTGAAACTAAGGCTTACTTTTACACCAATGTTAAGAGTTCTTAACCATTATGGTCAATTTTTAGTGATCATAGATGCTTCAGGGAATGAGATAGGAGGAGTCCTTATACAAGATGGTGTAGTGGTGGCTTATGAGTCATGGAAGATAAATCCATATGACGTGAACTATGCTTCTCATGATCTAGAACTTACAATAATTATGCATGCTTTGCAAGTGTGGTAGTAGTACTAATTAGGAGAACCTTTTGAGCTCAAAATAGATAACTTGGGACTCAAGCACTTTTTCACCCAATTTAATTTGAATGCTCATTAGAGATGTTGGCTTGAGTTATTGTTGGATTATGATTTTAACATCAACTATATCAAAGACAAGGAAAATAGAGTAGCTAATGTCCTAAGTCATAGACGCTACATAACAACCATATATACTATCAAGAATAATTTTAGGAATCAAGTTATTGAATTCTCAAAAGGAAATGAATTCTATGATCAAGTTGAAAAATCAATGTCTAAGAATTCTCAAAATCCTTGGTACAAAGGATTTAGATTAGAGAGTGATGATCTATTACATTATAATGAAAGGATGTATATGTTAAATCAAGAGAATATATAGATTACATTACTAAAAGAATTTCACAATAACCCATATTTAGGACAGCTAGGAGTAACCAAGCTCATGGAAGAACTTATACCATTATATTTATATAAGAGAATAAATAAATATGTATCAAATTATGTGTCACATTGTCTAAAATGTCAACAAGTGAAAGATAAACATGTGCATCCGTGTGGATTTTTATATCTATATGATATACTAGAATAGAAGTTACAAGTGATAAATATAAAATTTATCCAAGGTTTACCATTGTCATGGAATAGGCATGATATGATCTGGGTAGTTTTCAATAAACTAACCAAGGTGGCTCATTTTATACCAGGTAATTTGATAGATGATGCACCCACCCTTATGAAAATGTTCATAAAATAAGTATATAGGTTGCATGGATTTCTACAGAAGATCATTTTGGATCATGATCTGAAGATGACTTTGAAATTTTGGGTAACTCAAAATTCAGCTTTAGATATGCAACTAAATTTTAGTATAGCATCACCCAGAGACTAACAAAAAGATTGAGAGAGTTAATTAGGCAATAGAGGATCTTATTCATATGTATTAAATAGATAAAAAATACAATTGGGAAGATTATCTTCCATTGGTTGAGTTTACTTACAACAACTCATACCAATCAAATTTGAAGATGGAACCATTTGAGGCACTTTATGGGAAAGGTGCAAGACACCAATTAGTTGGGGCATGCTAGAGGACAGGGTAGTCTTTGGACTTGAGATGCTTTTAGAGATGGAAGAGCAAGTTAGATTAATTAGGTCGAGATTGGCTAAGGCCAGTGATAGGAATAATAGTTATGTAAATCTAAAGAGGATAAAAAGGCACTTTATATTAGGTGATAGAAGTGTTTTTATGGGTTTAGTCATAAATGACCTCAATTAAATTTGGGTGGTTAACAAAATTGTCATTGAAATATGTGGTACCCTTTCAAGTGTTATAATTAGTCAAACCTATAGAATATAGGCTTGCATTGCCACCAACCCTAACTCTATTACATAATGTCTTCAATGTTTCTTATCTTAAGAAGTATATAGCTAATCTTACACATGTATTGGTTTGGAATGCTTTGCAATTTTTGGATCCTAGGGTGGTCATAGTAGAATTAATCAGGGTAATTGACAAATACAAACTTCATTTATATAATATAGATATGTCATAGTGAAAGGTCCAGTGGGACCAATACTCTGAGGATAGTGTTACTTGGGAAGATTATGATAAGTTTTGTAAGATATTTCTATATTTATTTTCTTAATTATATATTATTATACTATGTTATTTTTTTTTAATAATATTTTTAATTCAAAACTTATGTTTGAATAAAAGTCATCCAAGATAATGACTAGCTTTATGGCAGAAGGATGCTACATACTAATTCCTCACTAAGCAAGCTATTTGATTATCCATGGATATTTCTATTTGACACATTTAATTTGGTTAATTATGACTAATCTTTGAGATAGTTACATGTTTTCATTGTTCTAAGTTAGTTATAGTGTATGTGTTTACATTACAAACATGTTGATGTGTTATTTTAGTAATATTTTATGATGTATGCATATCATGTTGATATGATTTAACTACCTACTTTATGTGAGGTTGATGCATGAGAACTTATCCCTCAAAGTATGATGAAGGGAGATCATCATTAGAGAGGGTGACATAGATGGAGATGTTAGAGGACGATAGAGAAATCGGCTAGAACCCTATACACACCACAATAGTTAGCACATGTTGGAATGCATAATAAAATGGGTAACGTAATGTGTTTACTATTGCTTACATTATAAAGTTGTTTCTCATGAATTTTTAGTATAAGTTTGAATAGTTTATGAAACTCATTACTATGTGTGATCATTAAATGCCAAGTAGAAATGTGATTTTCTTATTTAAATTAAATATGGATTAATAATTTATGAAATTATCATTAAAATTCTATAACAATAGATGATGCTAATTAAATTAAAAAATTATTGATTTTTATAATTAATAAATAAAAATTAGAAATTTCTAGTTGAGAGGAAAAAAAATATATGAAGGAAATAAAAAATAAAAAAATTAATTGGTAGAAAGATAAGGAAAACAAAAAGGAAGAAAATATAATAAATAATGAGAGAAAAGAGAAAAATCAAAAAAGTCAAAAACTAAATAAAAATCTTTTAAAAATAAAAGACTACACCTATTTATCATAACAGATATTATGAAAGAGAATCATAAGAATTTCCAAAAGAGAATTACAAAGAACAAAAAGAGGGCATATCACATAAGGAAAGAGGCATTTGGAGGAGAAGGAGAGTTATCAAGGGAAAATAAATAGAGAGAAGATATTTAGCTTACTAGATAGGTGTTTTAGCCATGATAAAAACCTTAGCTTTTATTTGTTTTCTTAGGCATCCCAAGTAAAATGGATTTAATGTAAAATTTTCCATCTATACCTAAACATCAACCCATTCTCATCTTGCCTATATAGATAATATATCTGAAATAAATAAGTATATATATTTGTGTTTATATAATAACAATAATTGGATAACATTAAAAATATTTGACATATATCTAAGGAGTCTATTATTCCATCTAAGTTGACTCTAAAAAAAATGGTATGATTATGACATGCTACATAGGGTGATTTATACTAGTCTATAATTTGGTCTTTCAATTGAACATGCTTCAATATAGTTTATATAGGGAGACTTCAAACAAGATAAATACAATGAACCATATTCTATCTATTAGTGCCATTTATATGTATATTATAAACTGAAAACACAAACATGTGTATTTATAAATATCTAACTATATGCCTCCTTTTGATATATAGATCTAGCTAGATATGTTGTAAATAATTACTTGGGAAAAGAATAAATAGTTAGTGCCTTATTTACATATATATTTATCTATTTTATTTATACCAAATCACTGGTTAGAGACCAAAACATTGCCTGGTATATAAATGTGTGTGTGTGTGGGTGGGTGTGTGCATGCATCTACAAACATATGACTTATTAAAGGGAATTAACTAGTAATGTGATATGAATGAGTGGTAAATATATGTAATCTATGACCATATTTACTTATTATTCCACAAATACAACGTCATTGGCTTATTCAATATAATATAGTGTCATTATTTGAGTTGTATTTATTATGATCCAAGTCATAAGCTTATTAAATATAACATTACACAATATACATGCATGATGACCAATCTCTAGCATAGTGATACAACTTATTAAATACATGAATACTCAATTTATTTTAATGACGAATCTGAATATTAACTGGTAAATGGGAATCTTAGTGCTTAATAAATTGGCTGGAACAGGGAAATCCAAGTAATGGAAGATTAGTGCCCCATAGTGATAATTAGCCATATGAGTTATTCATTTAAATCAAACTTTAGAAACTTGATGACTCTCACATAATTTCCATCCATTTATGGGCAAGGACCCACTAGTCCAATGTATAAATTAAAAATAAATATTGTAGTATTACTTAACACTAGATATTTATATCTATTTATAAGTACATATTTGTGAGTATGAGAAATATGTATTTATGTCTCCATGTATTTATATATTTAAAATGTCTCACATCATGACTTAATTCTCTATCATTGAATTATTTAGATCCTTATTTACTTATGGATTATATATACATGTTTACAGCTTGTCATATCCAAATGATGAATTTTGTTAGGGAAACATATACATAACCTCAACGTGATTTAGGTGGATTGTTCATTATTATTCCCATTTTTAAATTAATAGATGATTTATTTTAACAAAGGATTTTTAAAAAACCTTGCTTGGAATATAAAAGATTGTAGGTGTATATAATGTGGTTAGCATATTGATATTCTTAAAAGTGTTTAATGAGGCATGCGAAGGATAAAAAAACTCAGCATAGTCTTCATTTTGATATGCATGAGTTTGCTTATGATTTATAGCTTGTGAATCATAACACGTCATGTAAATGTAACATTAAAATAAGCTACATATTTATGAATTAGTAATAGTATGTTTAATGGGAAATATAGGTATAAATGTGCCTATTAACATATACTTATACATAGAGGTGTGTATTTATGGTTATAATTCCATGAGTGGTTATAAACTATATTAAATAATTATGTATAATAAGAGATTTACGAATGCATGGACACAAAACCCTAAAAGTATAAATAATGCTAGATTTCAGTGTTCTATGTTTCATGTGTACTGAGATTTGTTTTTTTATATCTATTTATTTATATAAGAGTTTATGTTACCACAAATTTATGACTACTTTATTAAACTAATTGCAGTACTTAGTAGTAATGTTTAGAAACACTAGACTATGGTAATATAAGTTATCATAAGGTGTATAATGTTTGGAAACTAATTATGGTAATTATAATATGTGGTTAAATATTTATTTTACTTGAGTGGTATAAACTACAATCATTATTTTTAGTATGGGATAGATAATAATGTGAGATTCATCTATGCGTTTGATGGAATAAATGTATGTTTTTTTATTAATCCTATGATTAACATGTTATGTGATATGAATACTAGTAGGATGTAAATTGAATGAATCTTTTGGTTAAATTATGTTGACCAATCTTGTATTCTTGATACTATGTAAAGAGTGAGATGGACTTCATTGGCTTACTAACATCATAATGCCATATTAAGGCAATCCGATCAAGTGGTGTGTATGTATTTTGATTGATCTGTAGATCTCTATTATTTATTATTCTTAAAAATTTGGCTAAAGTATGTTTAGTGAGATATTATCATTTCATGAGTATGATTTACATGTTTGTGTGATATAATTTAATAGAAAATATTTTCTATGATAATCTGCATGTTTAGTTTTAGAAATCATACAACACATGGATACTTGCTTGTCTCTCTAAATTTCCACACCATCACTATCTACTCATACAAGAAGGGAGGGTCATTCCTTGATGAGATTAGTGTGGGGGATTTTTGGTCCATGTTTGGTGTAGAAAAGTGCTTAGATGATACTCTCCCTCCCACAACAACACTTACTTTTGAGACAACACTTGAGATTGCCACAGATACTAATGTTTGGGAACTATGCTTTGGGGAGCCATATATATTATATGTAAATTGTATTGTATTGTACTTATTATTGAAATATTGTTATGAAGAGATATAAGTAATTATTTATAGTACATTGATAGTAGTGGCTATAGACTTGTATTAGCCATGGCTAAGTTAATGTAATTACATTATATATTAATATTATGATGCATTCTCATTATATTAGAGATCAATGATATATGATGTAATATGCTTTATTTATTATTATCACTCTTAGATTAATTTATATGTTCTCTAATTAGATTAATGTGGTGTAATCTATTTATAGTATGTGTTTAATTAAAAAATCATGTATTTTTAGGTAGATCCCAATTGGGATGTTACATTATCCCTCTATTTCTCCCTATCCTTTTTAAAATGTTATATTAACATTCTCTTCCCTTTATAATTCATCTATTTCCATTATAATTTATGTTATACAGGTTTGATACACTTGTGCTTTAGCTGTAGAATTCAAGGACAAAACCCCTTGTAATTCCTTGGTGATCAATGGATGGAAACCCTTTGGTTCATAAGGATGATCTCATTTAGATGTTATGATAGAGATCTAAATAAGATCCAGTTTATGTATGGTTTGTTGTAGTTACTTAGTGTGTATGTGAGAAATCCATATTTCTTGTAATAGACGTATTCACTTCAAAAAATCTAATATATCATTTGGTGGTGTTCTTCCCCTATATTTTTAAATTAAATTCTATTTCCATATTTTTTAATTTAGATTTATGCAATTTAATTATAGTTGTATAATATCCCAGTTGGGAATGTTATAGTGGTATGAGAGCCAAGATCTTGCCATCCTGTGAAGATTTGTTTTACAGATTTGGATGCATAGTCTATGAATTATGGGAGGATTCCTAAAATATTTTAGGATTAAACAACCCATTTTTTTTTCAAAAGAAAGAAAATAAGTAATAAATCTCACAAGTTCTAAGTATGTTAGTAAGTATAAAAAGTATCATAGTCTATCTAAATAAATTAAGGTAACCATATTTTCATGATTATTTAGTAGTGGTAGGGAACATTCGAGAATGAAGAAGAAAAATTAGAACCATAGCTTCAAGAGATTATTATTGACGAGAAAACAATCTTACAAGAAGATGAAATAGATCAAATTAGATAAGAATCTACCATATAGATGGAAGGCAATGATTTTGAAAACATTTCATTAAATTTTAAGGTTGAATTTACACATAATGTTTATCTTGAAGAAGTCAAGTAAGGTCCAAGGTTATATGAGAATGGCTTACCAAATAGCCATGTTGGTGAACATAATTTTGGGAAATATTCCCCAGTTGAGACTTATTATATTGATTGTGAGAAGGGTGACACTACTACTATTTCAAACACCTTAGATATTTTCAAAATAGTTAATAAAGGTAAACATTTTGATTGATTCTTTAATTATAACTTGAGAAATAAGGATGTTCGTAGGAGAAAAGATTTATTGCATAATTTTTATATGATGTCATTATAATGTCATGGTGAGAAGTATTCTAACAATATTGAAAAGATGAAGGGTGAAAATTGGAAGGGAGATTCTCAACATCAAGATGTCTCATATGTAGTGGTGTGGGATCCAAGTGTTTTGGATAAATCCAACATACATATTAAAGGTAAACCTTCTTTGGTAATAGAATATATTTTGTTGGATTCTAATGATTAAATGTCTCAACCAAAGGGTTATGTAGTCAAATAAGGACATTTACTTGATAGATTATAAGTATTAAAGATGGAGGAACGTGAAATAACCTTCAAACTTTAAATAGGTGAGATAATTTTTGGCTATGAGAATAGCATGGAAAATAGATATGTATTATAAAGAGATATTATGAGTTGTAAGGATAGAGATGTTAAGGGTATCTCAACAATTCCTACATTATCAAACACTGATGAGATTAGTATTAGCAACCTAAGGTATGAGAATAATGATCATATTTTAGATTTATTGTTTCCTTATATGTCACTACAAAATTCCCTTCATCATGGAAAGAATTCACTAAAGGGTGATAGAGTGAGGGCCAAAACTAGAAATATAGGGCATGAGGACTTTTTTTTTTTACATTCTAAATTAATTTTTCAAATGGGATCCAAGTAATATCTTGAGGGTAAGAATAGATAGAGGCAATAATATTACTACTAAGTTCTTCATATCTTGCATTTGGATTGAATGGAAGTACATAGAGTTTATTGTTTCTTCTAACCAAATTATGAAGGATCAATGCTCAAGATTTATAGATCATGTGGGATCCAAGTACCACCATTGAAGACAAGATCACAAGTTATGGAAAATGGACATAATCCCTATGAGGATCTTGATGCTAGATGTGGGTAATAAAAATATATGTCATTTTATTGCTCTTTGTATCATGACTAAACCTAGCAAGGTATTCTTGGGATAAAGTTACTTATAGGTTTGTTATCCTTGGATGGGTTGAGGAGTTTTATATAAGGATAGGATTCCACAAGATGGATTCCATGTCATTGTAGCTAATGGATATGATATACCATGTAAGAAGAAGATTTATAATCTTGGCCTAGGCATTGGAGACCTTAAGGTTTGTGATATTTTTATATTATTGGTTTAAGAGATTTTTATATTTTTATGGGACTCAAAGTTAGATCTGATGAGGAGGTAGTTTTAAAAGGAATAATAAATGGGGATCTTTAAGTGGTTACAATGTTTTTTGTGATGATGCATAATAGTTAATCCATAGGTAACAAATGTATTTAGAATATTTTTATCAATATATTACGGTGTTTGATGACTCACCTCCTAGATTAATACCTGATAGAAAACTCAAACACATCATATAATAGGGATTGGTCCCTAATTATATCATGGTTGCAACTTACTACCACCCAAGTAGTTACAAAGAGGAGATGAAGAAGTCCATCAAAGATATAAATCCCATTTCTAGGATCGATGATCCCTTGTTCATGCCTTTTAGTTTGGAAAACACACTAGCTACCTTCTAGTCATGTAAAAATTAGGTATTTGGAAATCATTTAAGATTTTTTTATTGGATGATATTTTAGTCTATAATTTGACTTTGGAAGATCATTTGGATATAGTCCTTCAAAATATAGAGAAATAGGCTCTATTTTCAAAATAATTTGAATGTGAGTTTGAGGTGACAGAGATATTGTAATTTTATAATGTAACTAATGCTTGAGATGTTCAGACAAATAAGCAAAAGATCCAAGTTATCTTGGATTCTCCTCCTACCATTGCACTAGCACATTTGAGTAGATTCCTTAGCCTTTTCAGTTATTAAAAAGGATTTGTTAAGGGATCTTCATGTCTAACAACAACCTCAAATGATATGACAAAGATGAGACCTTTTTCATGGGCAAACATTGAGAAAAATGTTTTTTTGATAAGCTTAGGGAGGTAATGATTTCATGTCCTATACTTGTTATTTGAAATTTCTCACCTCAATTTGTCATATATTTTGATGCTTCAGAAGTGGGAAATGGAGTGGTATATGTTTCGAAAGGGAATCCCATAGCATTTGAAGGTTAAAAGTTGGAATAATCAAGCAAATAATCACACATGGTTTGCCTAGGATCTAACAATGCTTATCTTGTGAAAGAGGTGGGGTGAATACATCTCATAGTAGTTTAAATTTATGGGTGAGTAAGATCTAATATTATGATTTTTATATAGAGTATAATAAATGGAAAAGGAATGAAGTAATTGATGCTCTTCTTATGATGCTAACTATATATTCTTTTTCTATTATCTCTATAAATTGGAATGTCTCTATTATGGAGGGATATGTTAAAAACACATTTTATACTAACCTCCTTGATGGGAATATGAGAGATAATAGATTTTTAGTAATGGGAATATTTCATTGGGAAGGTCTCAAAGAGAAGATTCTTATGAAAATTAGAGTGGTGCAACAGACACATGGTGGGAAGATATTGAGATTTTTGTAGGATCTTGATAATATTCAAAGTAGATAAGTTATCCCAATCATGTTTTAATTGATTATACTAAACCAAAGATGGAAATATTTAATCATGCATTACTTTATGGGTTTCTTAAAGGATTGCATTGTCAAAGTTATGAGTCATGCACATTTCTTTGAGGACAAGTTAGTTTTCAAAGAGGTGATAAAATTAGATGAGTTATACAAGGATGTTATGAATTTTATAGATAGTATATCTCATAGTAAACTTTTTCAAAAGTTGACTCACTTGATAGGAATAGGGGCCAGACTGCATGGACATTACAGTTGGATTCATCACAATGACATAATGAAATTTGAGTAGCATGATTTGCAATTGCTTGAGGAAAAGTAATTTTAGGAAGGAAGTATTTGTCATGTCTCCTATTTAATAACTTTTATATTATGGGAAAACTGGCCATTCCAATATTTTTACAACACTATTCATAAGCAATATTCTAAATCTACTATTCATAGGTACTATTCATGAGTCACTATTCATGGTGATGTGGAAAGTGATGTAGGTGATGATGTAGATAAAGAGGTGGCTTTTGGATGAGGTAGCTTGGACCACATGGGTCATCACATGGGGTCAAGTGTGTGTGCATAGAGTGGGGCATACCACTCTAAGGGGAAAATTCAAGATTCTTTATTGACCACATGACCTGGTCATTGGAGGAAAAAGGAAAAAAGGTGAAACATGGTGTATTTTTTGGGAGGCTTCATGATGTGGGTGTGGGTATAAGTCAAAAGGTTGTTGAGGACTTTCTTGGAGGCATGTGGGTACATGGGTGAATGATGGTAAAGTCCCCATAACTTATTCCCCTTTACATGTGTGAGAGAGGCACCATTATGAAAGCATGAGAAAGGAAGATGATTCTTATCTAAAGTGGGAGATTTTCTTTGACTCTTGCATATGTGTCAATCTTTTCACTATTTCTAATTTTTCCCCCATGAACAATGTGGTGCCCCATTTTATCTCTATTCAATATTCCTCTATTTCTGCCTCTCCTTTGTAAAATTATATATTATCATTCTCCTCCATTTGTAAATCATCTATTGTCATTATAATTTTTTCTATATAGGTTTGATGCACTCATGCTTCAACTATAGAATTCAAGGACAAAACCCCTTGTAATCCCTTGGTGATCAGTGGATGGAAATTGATTGGTTACATAATCAAAGGATGGAAACCCTTTGGTTCATGAGGGTGATTTCATTCATAGGTTGTAATAGAGATCCAAAGAAGATCTAATTTATGTATGGTTTGTTGTAGTTTGTCATAGTTACTCAGTGTGTATGTGAGATTTCCATATTTCATGTAACAGATGTATTCACTTCATAAAATCTAATATGTCAATTGGTGGTGTTCTTCCCCTATATTATCCTATTCAATTCTATTTCCATATTTATTGTATTTGGATTCATGCAAATTTAGTATAGTTGTATAATATCCTAGTTGGGGATATTACATGTGTGTGTGTGTGTGTGTGTTAAAAATTGATGTAATATCTATCATGATGCATCCATGGACTTCAAATGGAAATATGTATTTCAAAATGGTAAGACTATATTTAGTTTATAAGTGATTGAGAATTCATTGTTGGTTACCATGTCTAGATGGTTCATGCTTTGAGATCTATTTAACCTACTATGTAGTATGGCATTCATGTAGTATACAATTTTTTTAATTCATAAAAAACAAAAAAAATCAAACCAATAATTTTTTTCAAAATGTAAATATTCTTTATGTGATACGAATCATAGTTAGCCGAGGATAAGAGAAGCCAAAGACAATTTTAATGGATGTATTTATGTGATAAAATTATTATTCATGTTCTATATATATTTATAAGAGATTATGATTATTTATAATGAGAAGAAGAGGGTGGAGTATGCATTATAGGGGCTTAATATCTTGGTTCCATATCAGAAAATTCAATCTGGAATGTCTTACACTACAAAGAACTAAAAAAGTCATGTTTTTGGATGGCTATAAGTGGAATAAATTGGTAGATAATGTTATGAAATTAATTATTGTAGTGTGGGTATGTGAGGTATTTTATAAATATTCATAATATATTGGTGTATCATGTATATATATAAACATGTTCCCTATCTATGAGAGATAGATTAAAGTTCCCTTATATTATTCAATATGATTTTGGAGAATAGTTTTAGGCAATAAATAGCATTGGTGGATTCACCTGACCCCTTGCCCACAATGGGTGAGTAATGATTTATGTATTTTCATGATTTTCTAATAAGGAACTCTAATAGAGTGTTTTCATATGTCACGATGTTCATCAAGTGTTAAGTGTCATTTCTATTATTTCATATGTTAGATGATGGTTGCCAACATATGAAATATAATGTTCATGGATGTACTATGTTTATAATGGTTTATAAAATATCCATATTTATCTTGATTCAAAAGTTTAAAATCATTGGTGGTAACCCATTACACACCTTAGGTAAGATTCTCCTTTGGAGTTAATATGCCAATGTTTAATTCTCATTTATTTGTTGGTGATGTATTTCATGTGCAAAACTAATTTTAGCTAACATTTTGGTACCAAAGATGCAACTAGAACATTATCTAAATTTGTCATTGCACCATTAATACCTTTAGAAATAAGATTTACCCATCCAAAATGGATGCATCAACTTATTAAAGAATCTAACCCAAGGTACACAATGGGTTGTCACTAATGACATGAATGTTATGAATCATGATAACTATGGAGATTTCAAAAACAATTATTAACATAGTACATCTATGAAAATATATTCCATATGTGTGCATCCATCATCTAACATTTTGTAACATAAACAACACATAACATAGTGAATATCATAACATATGAAAATGCTTTGATAGAGCCCCTTATTACAACTAACATGAAATTACATAAAATACTCTCTTACCCATGGTAGGTAAGAGGAATGTTGAATTAACCTACCTCTTGCCTAAAATTACTCTCGAAATGTCTGTAGAAGAATAACATAACCTTAATATATCTATCGCATGTTTAGGGGGCATGTTTATATAGACACATGACCACCTACTTACAATGAATAACAATCAACTATATCCCTACTCATATTGAAGTCATTAAATTCATAATATATTATCCCAAAACATAAGTATATGTATGTGCATGACATACAAGCCCTCCTAACCTTACCTAGCTTTATTTTCATAAATAATTCCATTAATACATAAATGACCCATAAATTATAACACATATCCATGTGGCGTGCTACCCTATGTATATGGCCCATATCATAAAATGTATCCAATGTTCCTCTTACAATAATATATCAAGGCCATCTTATTAAAAAAAATACATCAATATTCCAAGGGTTAAAATATAGCACCAATAATATTTTATGAATGCACTTAATTTTGATTTAAAAATTAAATTTTCTATTATGAAATATGTTCCTTTTTTGAATAAGACAATTGGATGGTAATGGGGAAAGTATTAAAGACTAATACAAAAGTCAATATTAAACCATAATAAAATTTTCTAATAAGATATAATTTAAACAAATAATCGATATGTACACAAAGATTCCAAAATGATGTAATTTAAGAGCTAATAAATTCTTGGTGACCATTTTTAAGTGTCCAATTATGTAATAAACATTAATTGACCCATGCAATCATCAAATTAGTGAATGTTTCTCAATTACATAATTTTCAATGAGTTTTTCTTGTAATTGTATGAATTTAAACATATACATGTTTGCCATAGTTTTATTTAAAATCTATTATACGTCACAACTATCTTGAGTAGGGTGGAGAATAATGGTTCTCCAAACTATTATTTCAAATTCAAAGAAATTTAAGATAACAAGTTTCAACCATACAAACAAAACATTTATTTTATTCATACATTATGGATAAGCTATCATGTTCATTGAAATTAAAGGGTTATGTGCTAATTTCATGTTGTTGTGGGACTTCATATGTAATTCCATATTCCTAAACCTCATATGTGATAGCTTATTTGATCTCCACTAGTACCTCAATCATGGTAAGTCTATATGATGGTTCATTTGCAATGTATTTACAAGCTAGTTTGGCCACATGACTGATGGATTCCATCTTGTAATGCTTACCCAACCTTTTATCTAACATTTTTGATATTTTGAAAAGATAATTATCTACTACCACATGTGGTGGGACCCATTGAAAAAAAAATCAATTGTTACACCTTTAAAAAAGGAACATCATGAGCATAGACAAATTATGGGGATTTCTTACCCACTCAATCAGCGAAATTTTCTCATAAGAAAGGTTAATGTCTGTAGGTCCCCTATTGCATATGAACTCTAATAAAACAAGCTCCAAAATTATAAATGTCAGTATTATATGTCAATATGTGAATTTGATAATACCTGGGGGTAAGTGTACACAGTTGGTGGATAAAAGGTGGCCTACCTGTGGACATGATTTTCTTGAAATTTTAGAAATTGAACTTTTGTAGATAATTTGAGATATTTACACTCCAAATTTGAAGATGGTGTAAGAAGATGAAATGTAACATTTCAAGTCTAGTTTTTTAAAAAATAAATGTTTTTAAAAATGGTTAATTATAACTAGGTCATACATCTAAAATTTGAAGAGGAACTCCTTATTTTAATATAAAATATAGTAGATAGACGGTCGTGTGGCACACCATTTTTTAAATAGTGTTTAATAATATTTGAAATCCTTTGGAGAAAATTTAGATAATATCTTCTAGTTTGTGACCTATAGTTCTTTATATTTTTTCAATGAATACTTTTTTATGAAATTTTCAAGTAAATAGATCTTAAATGCTGACAAAAAATGGATAGTCATCTGTGCAACACACCTAACTACCTCAAAAAATTGAAAAATCAAATATTTTTTCAATATGTGTAGAATTAGGCCTAGTTTGTGACCATATAAATTGTTTTTCACTTGGATCAATGAAAAATAAATTCCATGAACATGTATAGGCATGTATGTTTGTAGTATGTTGTGGACTGAAAAAGGTATAGTTAGAAATCAACATAGTTTGAAACCTTAAATTAGTCCAAAAATTATAAAAATCATATTTTTTGAGATAGGAGAGCATGCTAGTCACACCAAGTTTTGAATTTTCATGTTTAAATTCTTAGTGTATTTGGCAATCAAAGTTGAAATTTTTTGTTTTCTATCATAACTTTCAAAACTTGACTGTACATTGATAGTCCAAGCCTTTGGCTCAAGAATCCAAGCCATTCTTGAGCCAAAAGGCATGGGAATTAAATTCAAATTCAAATATTATGATCACATTAATAAGTTGATCACATTATTAACTAGGTTATTAACATGATCACATTATATATTCTCAACACCCTAAAACCTAAATTTGCATTTTAACCAACAAAAGAAGACATTAAGCCTAGTAATCTTAAGATCAAAATTTGGTTAATTAAGATTATTGTTAGGGACCAATGTTCTTATCAAGATTTGATAGAATTGAATGATAATTAGAGATGAATTAACCTATGAATCAATTTATTGTTCCTTTGATCCCAATATGGTGTGCAATTGGGCCAATAGATCCCAAATTGACATTAGATGGACATATTTCCTTAGATGGATCTTGGTTGGCCCTAATTACATATCAAACTAAACTAAATACTTGGTTTTATATAATATGGTGTGCAATTAGAGACCCAATTGACATCATATGGACATAATTCCTTTCTCAAATCTCATTTAACCTTGATTATGTATCAGATTGAACTAAAAATTCAATTAGTTTAATATGGTTTATTATCAAAGCCCTAATTGACATTATATTGAAGGAATTCCTTGCACATGGACCGATTAATCTTAATTATAGATTATATTGAAGAAAATACTTGATTGGTTAAATATCATGTGAAATTAGGGGAAATATTCACAATAGACATTAGATGGACAAAATTGCTTGAATAGGGTGAAATATGCCTCGATTGATATTGTGTGGAAGCAGTTACTTACATAGGACTTGGTTGTCTCCAGTTATGTATAGTATTGAAAAAATATCAATTTATTTAACATGGTGTAATTAGAGCCTCAAATGACATTATATGGATATAATTCCTTGCTTGGGGATTGAATGGACCAAATTGCTTATTGTATTTAACCTATATACTCAATTGGTTCAATACGGTGTGAAATTGAGGCTAATGGAACCCAACCAAATTTATATAAACAAAATTAATTTCATGGGGCTCAGTTGGACCTAATTATGTATAAGATAAAACCAAATACATTATTATATTAATATATTTTACAATTGGGGCCAACAAAGTCATAATTGACATTAGATGTATTTAGTTACTTGCATGAGCCTTGGTTGGCCATAATTGCATATTCAACTAAACTAAATACTTTGTTGAATCAATATGTTATGTATTTGGGACCAACAGAGCCCCCTGTTGATAATAGAAGGATGAAATTTCTTACACAAGGCTTGTTTGGACTAAAATTCATATCATATTGAACCAAATATTCTTTCAATTGAATTTGGTGAACAATCAAAATCTCAATTGTTATTAGATGGATATAATTCCTTATAGAGGGTTCAATTGGTCTTGATTTCATATCAAATTGAATCAAACACTCAATGATTTGAATAAGGTGTGTAATTAGGGCCCTAATTAAAATTATGTTGACACAATTCCTTGGGAAAGCTTTGATTGGCCCCAATTATGTATCATCTGGAACTGAATACTCAATTGGTTCACTATGGTATACAATAAGGGCCAAGTAAGCCCAAATTTCCATTATATATGAATGTAACTCCTTGCAAATGGATCCTTTGGATTGAATTTCATATCAAATTTTAAAAATACCTATTTTTTAAATATGGTTAGCACTTGGATCCCCAATTTATATCATATGGATGACATTCCTTACATTGAGGCTCAATATGCCCCTAGGATCAATTTATCCCTAATTAGAATCTTTTATATACATTAATAATTAGGTTCATAAGGATAAAATTGGTTAAAATCACATCACTCTTTACCATAATTGAATTCATAGACTCAATCTATGATGATGTGGGGGATAATTTATCCCAAATTCACATTCTTTACTCACAAATCTAGGTTCAAAGAGCTCAAATTTTCCCCAATCACCATCATGATTATACCTTATATACTCTAAAACCTATAACATAAGCCCTAATCCCTTAATTTCCTAATCCCTAAAATCTAAACCATAAATATAAACTCTTTAAATCTTGAACCAATCATTTTAGCCCAAATTAACATCATTTAGACTAAGAATTAAGTTCACAAGGCTTAGTTTTTCCTAAATCACATGCCTAATTTCCACATTTGACTAATTCACTCAATCTAAATGATTTCATCCAAGGTATAATGATAACCCAAAAACACATTCTATAGTCACAAATGGGTCCAAGTGATTCAAATTATATTTGTGATTGACCATGTGTACCCTAAACCATATATACATTAAAACCCAAGCTATAAAACATAAACCCTAAACATTATACCCTAAATTATAAAGCATTAACTTTCCCTATTTACCAATTAATTTATTCCTAATTAACATCCTTTGTAGTAAAAATTAGGTTTAAACATGGCATAGAGTGATTAAACATTAATATATAGGTCCTTAAACCAAAAACCTATGACCTAATCCCTAAAACATAAATTTTAATACATATGCCCTAATTCCCACTACATGTGAAAAACATTCATGCCTTATGATATAATTTATTTTATTATTAAATGTCATAAAATGCACTTTTTAAACTATGGCCAAAAATTATCCTTTAGAGTACTAATGTAGTTATGCATCTTAAGTAAATTGGGGTTATTTTGAGCCCCTTAAACCTAATTAACCAAAGAGGAGGAGATAGATAATTATTTTAATCAAGGTGTCATTTGAGGCCAATTTGAACCCCTTGAATAGCAAGATATGATTTGGGGAAAAATTAAAAGATTGATTATATCATGAATTGATTCAATTAGTCAATTTGTTCAATCTTGGCATGATTTGGTAAAAATTGAGCCCCTAAACCAAATTTATCACTCAATCAATTGTATAACATGTATGAAATATGTACATGGCATAATCAACCCTACTTTTATCATAAATGTAAACATGAAGGTAATTGTCATAAATAGGTGAACAAGCAGCTCAAATGTTCTTTAATTAACTTAGTGATTGGACCCTATATTTTATATCTTAAACCTTAAAATATATATCATTTAACTTTAACCCTAAAACCTAATCTATAAGCCCTAAACCCTAAACCCTTTAAATTATAGACCCTAAACAAACAAATTTAGCCCCAATTAACATCCTTTATATATATATATATATATATGTATGTATATATATATGTATGTATATATATATACATACATATATATATATATGTATATGTATATATGTATATATATATGTATATATATATATGTATATATATATAGTATATATATATATATATGTATATGTGTGTGTGTGTGTATATATATATATATATATATATGTATAAAGTAAGAATTAGGTTCATAGGGATGAACTTGGTCAAAATTGAATCACTCATTAAACCATAATTGACTTAATTAGCTCAATATGTGATGATGTGGGGAATAATTGAGCTCAAAATCACATTCTTTACTCAGAGATACAAGTTCAAGGAGCTCAAAATTTCCCCATTTATCTTCATGATTGTACCTTATATACCCTAAAACCTATACCCTAATCCCTAATCCTTAAATTTCCTAATACCTAAACTCTAAACCATAAATATAAACTCTTTAAACCTTGAACTAATAATTGTAGCCCAAAATAACATCATTTAGACTAAGAATTGAGTTCGCAGGGCCTAGTTTGGCCTATATCACATGATTGATTGCCCCATTTTATTAATTCACTCAATTTGCATGATGACATATAGGGTATATTGACAACCCAAAAACACATTCTATAATCTCAAATGGGTCTAAATGATTCAAATTATCCTCAATTCTATTTTTGATTAGCAGTGTGTACCCTAGACCATATATACATTAAAACTTAAGCCCCAAACCATAAACCCTAAACACTATACCCTAAATTATAAACCATAAGATTTCCATATTTACCAATCGATTTAATCCTAATTAACATCCTTTGTAATAAGAATTAGGCTCACATGACATAGATAAATTAGATAAATTATGTACAGGTCTTTTAACCTAAACCAAATACCATAATCCCTAATCCCTAAAACATAAATTATAATCCCTATGCCCTAATTCCCACTACATGCCACAAACATACATGCCTTATGATATAGCATATTTTATCATGAGATGTCATAAAATGCATTTTTTAAACCTATGGCCAAATATTAACCTTTGGAATACCAATCTAGATGTGCATCTGAAGTAAACTGGGGCTATTTTGATCCTCTTCAACCTAATTACATGACTATAAAATGTGATTTACAGTTTGATCAACTCTAATTTTCCCTAATCGTTATCATGATTGTACTTTATATACCCTAAAACCTATACCCCAAGCCCTAATGCTTAAAGTTCTTAATCCCTAAAATCTAAACCATAAATATAAACTCTATAAACATCAAACCAATAATTTTAGCCCAAATTAACATCATTTATACTAAGAATTATCTTTGTGATTGACCCTTTATACCCTAAACGTAAGCCCTAAAAACTATACCCTAAATTGTAAATCAAAAACTTTCCTTATTTACTAATTTATTTAGTCCTAATTAACATCCTTTGTAGTAAAAATTAGGTTTACACATGGCATAGAATGATTAGACCTTATATATACCCTTAGACCTAAACCTTACATGCACTAATCCCTAATCCTTAAACCTTAAAACATAAATTGTAATCCCTAAGCCCTAAAATATAAATTATAATCCCTAATCCTTAAACCCTATGCACTAATACCTTAACCCCTAATCTATATTAAGTATAACATTATCGCATTATGTATAATGTGATCACATTATTATTAATATATGTTTCTCAATATGTTGGATGAAGAAAAAGTTTAGACAACAAATAATGTAATAGTATTATGTAATAATGTGATCACAATATGATTATTTTAGACTAATAATACTTCTCAATGACTATTTTTAACCCAAATCAAGAATTATGTCCTCAAAAACATTCTCTACATACTTTTATGAGATCTGTGGTACCTATGTACTTGACCCCACCTTTGAAAAGTTGCTAGTTGTCCTTGATGGGTGACAGATCATGTTTGAGGAAGAGGAAGATGTTGAAAAAAAACACTAGAGTAATTAGAATATTTGAAAGAGAAACACAAGATATGGATGTAAAAACTTTTAGGTATACAAGGTACAAACCCTAATCTTGATGAACCAAATGCCATAAATAATGAGCCAATTGACAATAATGAATTAAAAAATGATGAAATTGATCATAATAAATTAAATAATGATGAAATTTTGAAATGAATAATAACGAAATTTAAAATAATTAATTAGTTAATGTTGGAATTTTACATTCAAAGTTCTAAGGTTTTGATTTTGTTGATTATGAGTCTATGTATGATTCTTCACCCCCATGAATGAAGAAAATTTGATGGAAATAGATAATGATGAAATTAACCATCAATAAAATTTCATGGAAATAAATAATGAAGAAATAAACAATGAATAAAATGTCATCCCACCTCTAAATAATGAGAGTAATAATGATTTTGAAACATCCTCTCAATAATTTCTACCATCACCAACACCTCTAATAATTGTGCGTAGAAAAGACAAGTACTAAATTGAAGTCGATGAAAATATTTTATAACCAATGCATAAAAAAATCTCTGATAGCCATTCAAAAAGACTAGCTCAATAAATTTGAGATAATGTATTTCACAATTTGGATTATGATAGTCAAAGATGTCAATTATTTATTTCATTGATAAAATTAATTAAGATATGACCTATAATGTACACATTAAGACTAAGAACATAACATGGATGATGAAAACAATGAAATTATTGAAAATCTACTTGATGAATATCATATTGTAAGCCCAAAATCACACACCAAATATTTTAATGTTGCCCGATGTATACTTACAACTTATGTAGTAAGTGACATAACAAGGAAAAAATGAATGGTTTCAAAAACAAGCCAAACATTTAATATAAACAAAATAATAATAATGAAATTACTTGAAAGATATGAAAGACTTAATAAACATAATATCAATGAGCTCTGTGCATTCTCTAGTAGACTTCCTAGAAAGGATAAGGCTATAGTTGATACTCTCAAAGAGTTACTTTCTCAATTTTAGAAAGAAAATACAAGAGTTTCACCCAATGCAAGAGATGTTGTGAAAATAAGAGTTGGTTCTCGTAACCATGAAATGCATATAAAACATTTATTGGATATGAATCAAACATAATTGTACTCTAAATTTTTGGAAAAACATCCATACTTTTATATTTATAAAAAGATATTTTGAGATGGTAAAACTTTTTTATTTTAAAATAAATCACACATGCACAACTTGTTGTAGGCAAAATGTTGAATTTTCAATGCACTGTGATGTTTTTTTCCATATTAATTGTACTTTGCATATTAAAAATATTTTGTAGGAGTGTGGAATTTAAATACCACCAAAATAAGCCACATAATTTATTAAAACTATATTTTTCAAAATACCAGATGGATAATTATTTTACAATAAATCATGTTTAAATAGAAATTGCAGCATTTGTGGTGAATTGCCAAAATTAAAAAAATGTATCCAAGAGGAGATTACAAGTGAAATTAGACATGAATTAGTTGGCTTAAGTAAATATAAATTAGTGTCTTATCAAGTAAATGATGGAAAAAAATATTAAAGGTATGAACTTGTTACATAAAAGATACATGTTTCTAAATTTTTGGTCAAATTTAGGGAGAAGATTGTTTATGAGTATGCAAGGCACACACATAGGGCTAGATGGTTGGATGAACATTTCAAGAGAATTAAGGATACATTCCAACTAGGTTTGATTGTTTTAGTAGTTGATTTTGCTTAAAATTACACATTTAAACCCTAAATAGAAGTTCATTTATAGTATTACAACTCATCACAAGTTTCCATATTTGTGCATATAACAATCATGCATGCACCTGATAGTACAAAGCCACAATAAAAAACATTTAGGGAGTACCATTTTTATATCAAAGATGATAGATAACATTTTTTAGAGTATGTTTAAGGTTATTTTTAGAAGTTCTATGAATATTCGAGTTAGAGGAATATTAATTTCAATCAAAATTACATTTGGTCAGACAATTACACATCACAATTCAGAAATATATGGATGTTTTATTGGTTTAGGATACATGTTACCACTAGTGTAAAACATATTTGGAGTTTTACTAAGGTTGGTCATGGAAAAGGTGAGCATGATGGTGCTGGAGCATGTGCAAAAAGAGCTATTACAATGGAAGAGTTGGAATTTAAAGAGGGTCTTGATTTGACAGATGTAAAAACTATGGTTGAATGGTGTAATCAAAACATGTGTCATGGTGCTCAACCAAATTCTACTATTCATAAACAAATATAGTTAATGGAAGAAGAATATTTAGCAAAGTATGAGGACTATATGACTCTAATAGGTCTAAATAACATCCACTCATTTCATAGCTCAAATGTAAGTCCTTGGACTATTCATATGAGACACTTGGCATGTTTCTATTTTGCATGCATGCACTTTGTTTGGAATGAGTGTGAGTCACAAGAGTGGGTGGATGATTGGAGTTTTAAACCTCTAATTCTAATCAAAACACATCAGGTTCTAATAGCATTATAACTTATAAATATGACATCATCAGATGACTTTGACCATATATATGATCTAGTGTAGCCAGACAGAATATTTTTCATTATATATAATTTATTCTCATTATATATCTTCATATTATTGCTAAAAATGGTTTTTTCTGATACAGATAATGTTTTTGTAGTTATTTCAGATGAAGATAATGAAAAAGACACTAATTACTACTTGTTTTATTGTGTAGAGAGATTAAAAAAAATTCTTCCCTAGTTATAGATGGAGAAAGCATTGACTATACCACTAGGTTAGTGGTAGTCACTAAAACTTTATTTTGATGATATCCTATAAAACATTTAGAGCAATGGTTGTTCAAAGAGGTTGGAATGCATAAGAAGATATTGAGTTATTCAAATTTTATTCTTGAAATAAATATTCAATTACAAAAATATCATGAGAGGCCATTAAATAGGAAACTATAAAAAGTTTTGGTGTCAGACCATGAAGCTATTCTTGATACTATCAAGGTTGGAGCATATCCTAATGGTTCATTGGATTGAAATATGTAGGTATGTTGAATTTTCAAATTTAGATGTAATAAATTTTATGAAATATATTTTATTTTCTAGGTAGTACATATTAATTTCATTTTTAATTACTTACTAACAATTTTTTGTAGGTTAGTGGTGCCAAATAAGCTTCCACCTTCACATGGTTAGCACTGTCAGTAAAGAATTATATATTCTTGAAGCTGAAGGAAGCTCAGGTTGGACATGATCTAAGCTCAATTTGGATGTGATCAAATCTCAATAAATGACTTACAAGTTTCATTTTATGGGTGTTTGAACTTAGGCTAAAAAATGCATTTTTCTTGTATTAGGAAAGGTGTTTTTGATGCCAGAATGGGTGGTGGGTTTATTAATCAGGCCTGATGAGAGGCCAAAAACCTAGTTATGGACATTATCTACCCCCCCCCCCATATGTGTTGGTAGTGTCATTTTTAGTCAAGAATCATCAAAAATAGAGTTCTATAACCACAACTTAAACTTTGACGATATTTGTTGTCAATGTTTCCACGTTTCAAAATGGTAGTGAAAATGCACTTCTGGGTGGATTTGAAAATTATGGTAGTGTGATAACATGTAATTTACATATATGGATGTGATAAAAGTGTTATATTTGAATATTGATGTCCCATAGGTAGATATTCTAGTTGGATATCAAGAATTTGATTGTTTAATTTCAAAAAGTTGCATTTTGGACCCCTCAATGCAACTTGTCCAACATATTGATCTCAAAGCTTCCACCTAAGTGATCTAGGGTGTGATTAAAGAGAATAAATAGGCATGGGAGGGATTTTATATTTCACATAAATGACTTATATCTTTTTTTACATGTTTTTTAACTTAGGCTAAAAATTTGCATTTTTCTTGTATTGGGATTGGTGTTCTTAAGGCCAAAATGGGTGGTGGGTTTGTTAATTAGGCCTAATGGTAAGAGGATAATAACCAGGTCCTAGACATTATCCACCCCCTAATAATGTGTTGGTAGTTTCATCTTTTAGTTAGGAAGCATCAAAACTAGAGTTATGCAACCACAACTTAAACTTTGACAACATTTATTGTCAGTGATTTTTCCATCTGAAATGGTAGTGAAAGTACACTTCAAAGTGGATTTTAAAATTTTGGTTATGTGATAAAATTTAATTTTCCTATCTTTATGTTATCAAAGTGACATATTAGTAGGTTGAGGTCTTGGAGGTAGAAATGTCAATTTGAGCTCAAAAAGTTGCATTTTTTTACCCCTCATTGCAACTTATTTAATAGATTTCTCTCAAATATTCCAAATGAGTGATATGGGTTGTGATTATATGGATTAAATAATAATGTGAGTAATTTTATGGTTAATTTAAATGACTTACAATTTTTTTTAATTCATGTTTGAACTTAGACTAAAAAATTACATTTTTCTTGTATTGGGAAGGGTGTTCTTGAGGCTGAAATGGGTGGTGGGTTTATAGATCAAGCTTGATAGAAGGCTAAGAACTTAGTCCTAGATGTTTTTCATGACATATAATTTATTTTAAGTGTCATTTATCAATCAATAAGCATCAAAACTAGATTTTTTCAACCATAACTTAAACTTTGACAACATTTATTGTCAGTGTTTTTGCCATCTAAAACGGTAGTGAAAATGCAATTTCATGTGGATTTGAACATCATGGTGGTGTGATAACATGAAATTTACCTATTTTATGTGATAAAAGTGATATATTCATAGGTGGATTTCACATATGTATAAATACCATTTGGATCTCAATATGTTGCTTGTTCACTACTAAAAAGTTGCATTTTTAGATCCCTCACTATAACTTGTGCAATAGATTAGTCTCAAATATTCCAACTTATTTATCTAGGGTGTGATTATAGGGATTAAATATTTAGGTTAAGGATCTTATGGTTCATTTAAATGAATTATATTTTTTATTTTATATGTGTTCAAACTTAGGCTTAAAAATTACATATTTCTTGTATTGGAAAGGGTGTTCTTGAGGTCAGAATAGGTGGTGGGTTTGTACATCAGGATTGATGGGAGGCCAAGAACCTAGTCCTATAAATCATCCATCCCTAGATGTTTTGGAAGTGTTAGTATTAAGTTAGGAATAATTAGAACTAGATTTCTACAACCATAACTTAAACTTTGACAACTTTAACAACTTTGACAACTTTAACAACTTAAACTAGAGACCTAAAAACTTAATGAGTAATTGACCTATTAGGTGGCATTATGGGATGATATAAGGTGATGTAAAAAAATAATTTGAAATTGTTATGTGAGATAAGTTGTATTAAAAGGTCCCATAATTCATGTATAAAACATCTCAAGAAAGATCTCCTATCCAAGAAAGGACTGTAATGTAATAGAAAACAAAGCTATGAATAAAGGAAAGTGACTTGTTATGGATTCTCCATTTAGTGTATGTGATTTCATTAGTTTAATTTTATCCTTTAAGTTCCTTGAGGCCATTAATATGTTATCATTTGTGTAAGGTTGTAAGTGGATGAATGACTATACGTGGTAACCAAGAAGTGATTATAGGTCACAATCAATGGATCTTAGAGTGACTCCACCAGGTTGGTAAGTTGGGAGTAATAATGTTATTTTTTTAACATGTTTAAGATATACATACCTATAGATAAAAGAGCAAGACATTTATAAATGGAGAACTCAGAAAAAAGGGTTACCTCTACCCATATCGCTATTTTGCCTATGATAGTCCAATATAAAAGTAAATGGTTATTTCTCGTGAAGAGAGTATGAATTTGGTGTAGATAATGATATATATATTGAGAATGATCATTGAGGTGGAAGGTTAATTTTTTTTTAAACATAAGATAATAGTAAATAATCAACATGCAATCCTCTAAAATAAAGAAACCTTGTCTATAACATGTTTTGGATAATAGTCACACTATAAAGGGAATTAAGACTTATTTATTAATATTATAAATTAATCAAAGGGTTTTTTAATCTCTTAAAAGATGCGTGAGATATTTTAAATTTAACTAATAATCCATGTTGCTTTCACAGGCCTATAGGGTACCTTGTTGTGCATAGTTAAGATATAGAGGAGAGACTTTTTGTGTAAATGTCTATGTTGATGGCTATAATGGTTTGAACGTTTGGTGATAGGTGGAAAAAAGGTATTGATATTTGTAAAATACATTAAGAGATTCATTGACACTCATTGATACATAAACCCTATTGTCATAGTCCTCAGTAAGACTCAAAAACATATGTTTTGATGGTTAAAAGAGAGAATAAAGAGAAATAAGATGTCTCACATATTTTAGAAGGTGTGTGGGGTGAAAATATACCTAGATGTGGAATTTTGGTCCTTTTAAACTTTATATAACTCAATATATTGAATTATATATCCCCTCGGCCTGTGTAGAAGCCTAACTAGGGTTTCCAAAGCAAAACCCCATAGAAAGATTTTTAACCTTTAGAAATTAATTAAACTTAATTAATTTAACATGTATTGATGTATTGAAAATGAATAAAGTGCTTTTGGTGTGGTTCAAGGATGTATAGTACATATTTGGCGACTGTGGGTTTAAGATAGGGCTAATTAGGCCTAATTAAAGGGTGGTTTACAAAGGAAGTGTGGTCTAGGAGTGGATTTAGGTCATGAAATTTGACACAACCTATAAGGAAATAATGGGTGGTGATAATTTTTTTTAAATCTACATAAGAATTGATATATTTATCAATCCAAGAGAATTTGTACAACAAAAGACTACAAGCCTAAGGAGACCATTGTGAGCCCTATATGTGGAATTGAATGTTTATGTATGTTTGAGTGATTTTAAGGGGTTAAATGAGGTTTGATTTGACTATCTAAGAACATATATCATATAAGTCCAACTCTTTGAGACTTATATCAAGTTTTGGTACTTGAAACCTAAGAGGATTGCCCAGTGAGAAGATAGTGAAAGAGTGAGAGGAAGTTTGTGAATGGAATGAATGAAATGAGTTAAATAATGAATGTGATAGGTTTGTAATAGGTCTAATGACACCAAGATGTGTCTCCAAAGTGTATAATAATCAATTACAAAGAGAATAAGGCCATTAATCCTAAGTGATAAGAGTGACATTAGTCATTTCCATTAACCCTAATGAAATAAAAACTTTATTTTAAAAAAATATGGGAGATCTAAGATTTATAACAATGAAAAGAATAAAATTTTAATACTCATTTTCGTACAACATTAAATATGATATCTAATAGATAATAGTTTATAAGATCAAAACAACATTATACTATAACACATAATGAAATAAAAATTGAATATAAATTAGCTAGTTTTCCATGATAGGCATAAAAAATAGGCACATTTGTGCAATGTAAATAATACATATATTTCCATGATAGGCATAGAAAAAATTACATCTAGTAACATAGTATCTAATATTAGGTGAATGTCATATATGTATATATAATGTCAAAATTGTGTAAATTCCCATATAGGCATACAAAAAATTACATCTCATGTAAGACATCCTATTCATCAAATATCCTCCCTCTCTTTTCCTTACTCAAAGAATAATCTCCTTGGTGTTCCTTGCTAGGAGATGGAGACCCCTCTAATGCCTTGGATTGCTCCAAGATCTAACTGTGGGTCCTATGCTCATAGCTCGCTTACAACTGAACCTACTTAAATACAAGAATTTTATTACAAAATTAACATAAAATACATTCAAATAATTGTTAATAAATTAATTTTAAACTACAATTAAAAAAAATTTAAACACATGCACTTAATTAAATCTTGCGATCTTGCTCAATCTATTTTTCATGCTCAAACAAATCAATGGAAGGATCAATTATTTGAATAAGCATCTTAAATATGGGAGAAACATGAGAAGTTACCCTACTAATAATCTGATTAGGACTATCAGATGTCATAGGAAAAACATTCATACACAATACATTTATATAATTTATATTTTCCCCAAGTACATGTAGCAAAATAATTAAAACAAGCCCATTTTTACAATTCAAAATTACAAGAACTAATATATACCTTTGTCAGTGCCTATGCAAATGACATTGTAGAAACAATACCTATGCCTGTCTCAGCTTGTAGAGATGGAAGAGTATCTACTCCATCCATCAAAAGTTCATTTAAACATGGTCTCTCTTACTTTTATATAAAGTATCAAATCTTATATATGGAAACCATGCATATCATGAAAAGATAATGTAAACCAAGAATCATGGAAGTGTAACTACCATACAATATGCATATCATGAAAATATATTATAAACCAATAATCATAGAAGTACATAACTACCATATAATGTGTATAACATGAAAAGACAATGTAAATCAAGAATCATGGAAGTGTAATTGCCATATAACATGTAATGGACAAGAATATCAAGTAGTCCAAGAGGAAAGAAGAGTTAAGTGAAGAGTCGAAGCTTGGGGGTTGTGTGGAATGGTTAGATGAGTGAAATGATATGTAATTAAATATGTATATTATTTATGAGTATTATGGAAGGACAAAATCAAATTAGCAGGTAGACCTATGAAAACACATAATAATATTGTAAAGAACAAAACAAGGATAAAGAGAAAGAACATGAAAATAAAGTATGAAAATAGAGAAAGATAAATTTAACTTAAACTTACAAGGAAAATATTCATAGACTAAATGTAAATAGAGAATAATATTAACTCTAAATTTTACCTATGTATAAGTAAATGGTTTCATCCTAATAGAGACAATTATAGTAGTGGATGGGCCAATAGCTAGATTAGAATATGTAAACAATGGCTATGACAAATCAAATGTTGTAAATGCTAACTATGATGATGAAGGCACCATCACCTCTTGTGACATAAAAAATGACATATATATTATTCAATTTGTATGTAAATTAATTTTTAGCTAAATTAAATTTTCAAATATAACTTAAATTTAACGTGACATTTACATAAAATACACATGCATCTATGTAGTGTTTGATGTTTGCACACCAAATGTGCATCAAAAAAATTGATCACTCATAAGAATATTATCCAAGACCTATAAAACAATGCTGCCATCATCATTAGAATGTCCTATACACTTAAACTTACAAGGAAAATATTCATAGACTAAATGTAAATAGAGAATAATATTAACTCTAAATTTTACCTATGTATAGGTAAATGGTTTCATCCTAACAGAGACAATTATAGTAGTAGATGGGCCAATAACTAGATCAGAATATGTAAACAATGGCTATGACAAATCAAATGTTGTAAATGCTAACTGTGATGATGAAGGCACCATCACCTCTTGTGACATAAAAAATGACATATATATTATTCAATTTGTATGTAAATTAGTTTTTAGCTAAATTAAATTTGCAAATATAACTTAAATTTAACATGACATTTACATAAAATATACATGCATCTATGTAGTGGTTGATGTTTACACACCAAATGTGCATCCAAAAAATTGATCATTCATAAGAATATTATCCAAGACCTATAAAACAATACTACCATCATCATTATAATGTCCTATACACATAGCTCCATAACCTACTAAACTGAAGAGTGCATCTTAGGCTTAAGAGGTTTTTGGATATGGATTTATGTAGGTTGATTAGGCATATAACGTGCACTTGGTCAATCTTGTGCAAATCATTTCCCTCAACCCTAAAACTCAATAAAATAAAAATAATTTAGAATCTCATTGAGGAAAAACTCCTAGTAGTGTTTCTTCAAAACTATAATGAGACCTCATGGTTGTTACAAGGTGGATAGTCAGACACTATCCATCATCAATCCCAAAAATTGTTTATGATTAAGTTATGTACACAAATATGGATTGGAAAACATTTAGTGCTTATGAGAAATGGGCCATTGGTGGTTAGGTCAATGAATAGGGAACACATGGAGGCTTTTAAAATTTCTTTGTTTTTGACCTAAAGTGCTAATAATTTAACAGCATAATATGCCCTATAAATATCCCTATATGAATTCCATTTGTCAATTTAACTCATTCTAGAGTCAATTTGACCTAATAAGGTCTCTAAGGAATTGGCTAGCTAGGTGTAGTGGGGCTTGGTTGAAGAGGGATCCATAATTCTCCTAATTAACTCTTTAATTTCAAGTTTATTTCCCATATTGTTATAAATTAGAATATCCTGACTGTAAGGGGGTTTTTTGGAACTGTATGAGGATTAGCTAGAGGGATAGGAGAAGGAACCAGAGGGGTTTATGGAGGGTTAGGTGGAAGGTTAAGAAGAGAATCAATAAGAGGGTTCTAAGGAGGGTTAGAAAGATGCTTTGTTAAAAAAGCAATTAAACCTAAAAATTAGGGTTAAACAATGAAAATAATGAAAAATTAGGGTTAAATAGGGAAGATTTAACTATCACTTACCCCTTCTACATGGAAACATCATCGATTAATAGATTTATGGGATGAATTTGGCATCTTCCTAACACTCTCTTATCTATTTCACCCAAAATTTGATCACAAAAGTTGGAGGAGAGCAAGGAAACTTGAATGTAAAATGAAGATTTTGAATTTGAGTTTTGATATTTTTTTTGATACACAAGTAACATGATTAGGTTATTAACATGACCAAGTTACTAACAATGATAATAACATGATCACATTAGTAACACAATCACATTATATAATAACATGATCATTTTATGTCTTGATAACCACAGATACATAATTCAAATAATGTTATCATTTTAATTAAATAATGCAATTATGTTATTAATTAATGTGATCATGTTACCTAAAATGTCCACTAAATTATCCCCCAACTTCATGCACTTACCCCTAGATAAACATAAAAAATTAGAATTAAATATCATTGTAGGCCAATAAGACTTATAATTAAAGGAAACTTCAAATCACTTCAAAATTATATGAACTACTTTGGATCTATGTATCTTGGATTTCCTTTGATGGTGGTCTTGATTTGATAACTTTCCCCATTTATTATCAGTCTTGTGAGACCAAAGTAATTTAGTTTGGCATTCAAGTTATTATATAGAAGAATATTGGTGAATTTAACATCCCTATTAATTATTTTTGGAGTAAAACCTACATTCAGGTATTCCAACCCTTCAAAAAGATTAAACATAATTAATAAAACATGATAATTTTTATGTGGTTTGTTGAACACAATGACATAAACCAAGGGTGCATTGACTTAATTATAAAACTTATTTATTAAATAACCTTGTGTTGCATCCAAAGTTATTTTAAGTCTTATTTTTTTTATTTAGATTGGGGATATTTTAATGGCTATGGATATGCAAAAAGAAATTAATATGTTTTGGTCACTTAACACTTTTCATTCCTTGTGTTTAAATAGTAGGAAATATTTGAAGTGGAACTCACTATAAAGGTCACATAAGGACCATTTAGATATGTACTCATAGACAAGCATGAGGTCTTTTGAGTCACTAAAATAACAGAGTAAGGAAACCAACTTCATATGATTTATTTTTTATAGAAGATTAAACTAATCATAAGAAATAAACATAAACCACTTTTAATGATCAACTAGACTCTTTTATTTTTAAGTGAGCAAGAAAATAACATGAATATAAATATTACCTCATTTAAGAACTAATCTATCCCTCATTTAGAAAACAACGTGAGCATATTTACTTCTATATTTTCCATTCCTTCAAACAATTTACCTCAGTACACATATCCAAAACCCCCATGCCCAATTTCAAGCTTGAATTTTTTTAGCTATAAACATCTCATCGAGAGTGAAGGCATGATATTTTGAGGAATTTGGTATCAAAACCATTAAATAATTTTCATTTTGTTTTTTAGTTGTAAGGTTCATTCTTAAAATTTAATGATAAAATGTGTTTCCTTAAAAGTATGCACATGTGATTTCATAATCTCTAACACTCAAAAGTGAAATGTTAAAAATCTTAAACATTAATTCCACTTAGCTTGAACACACCTAAACTTGCTCTTTAAAATTTATAAGGCTCTGTGGATTATGTGCACTTCTTAATTTCACTTGATACACACAAATACCCACTAAAAATGTTGTTATAATTCCACCTCCTATTATTCCAAACACAAGCCCTTGACAGAGCTTCCACTTGGAAGGAGAGAGGCATCCCTTTTTCCCATAAAGTTATTTGTTGCCTATGTCTCACTACCAAACCAGATAAATTAAACCAATAAAGTTATTTGTTGGTTATTTTATTAATCAAAACATAATGACATTCAAGCTTTAACTTATGTCTTACAATGAATATTTTTACACATGCTCTAGCACCATCATGCTCTCATTTTCCATGGCCATCCTCAGTGAAAATCCAAATATGTTATACACCAGTAGTAATGTGCATCCTATTTAACTAATAAAATATACATGCATTCCTAAGTTATGATTTACAATGATTTGACCGAATGCAATGTTGATGAAAGTAATGTTCCTCTCAGTCAACTTTCTATAGAACATCTCAAAACAACCTTACACATACTTTATACAATGTGACCAGTCATCACTGACATAGAAATGGTACTCCTTTAATATTTTTTAATTTTTATTTATACTATCAGGTATATGCATGAATGATATATGTATGAATATGGAAACCTATATTGAATTTTAATGTTGTGATTGAACTTTCATTTTTGGTTTAAATGTGAAATTCTTATCAAAGTCAACTACTGAAATAATGCAACCAAGTGGGAATGTGTCCTTACTTAGCTTGAAATGTTCATCCAACCATGAATTCCAAATCAAGTATCTATTTTGTAATAATATCACACCATTTAGATTATTTGTCATAGTTTACTTGATAAGTAATAGATTTGTATTTGATCAAACCAAATAACTCCCATCCAACTGCATTTTTATTCTCTTCATGGATACATTTTTTAATTTTGGCAATCCACCAAAAATGTTATAATTTCCATCCAAAGATGATTTTTTATAAAGGAATTATCCATTTGGGATTTCTCAAAAAATGGTTGGAATAAATTCCCTAGCTAATTTTGGCAAAACTTCTAATGTGATTTATTTTTACATAGAAGATTTTAGCCATCTCAAAGTGTCTTTGACTAGTAGAAATTTGTGGATATTTTTATAAAAAACTTAATATAATTGTGTTTGGGTCATAGCTAATAAATTTTTAAAATGTGTTTCACAATTTCAATAACCAACTCTTATTTTCAATACATCTCTTATATTGGGTGAAAATCATGTATTTTTTTAATAAAATTGTGCAAGTAAATATTTGAGAACATCAGATATAGCCTTGTATTTTCTTGGAAGTCTACCATAGAATTCCTAGATCTCATTGGTATTGGCACCGTTAAGTATTTGACATATTCCTATCACTTTCATTAATGTTTTATCTATTTATGTTCAGTGCTCGACTAGTTTTGAAACCAAGCATTTTTTCCCTATTTGACAACTTACTATACAAGTTTTAAATATAAATTGTGTAAAAATACAATATTTGTTACATGATGTCACACCTATAGTATGGTATGCATCAATAATATTTTCAACAATTTCATTATTTTATCCATCCATGTTAGATTTTATTAGTCTGAAGGTGTACATTATAGGTCTCATCTTAATCAATTTCATCATTGAAATAAACAATTAATATTTTTGACTATCAAAATCTAATTTTCCAAAGAAATTATCCCAAAAAATCATCTAGTCTTCTTGAATGGCAATTAGACATTTTGTTATGCATTGGTTTCAAATTATTTTCATCAACCTCAATTAAGTACTTATCTTGTCTATGC
Organism: Torreya grandis; assembly: GCA_037957365.1. Taxonomy (NCBI): domain Eukaryota; kingdom Viridiplantae; phylum Streptophyta; class Pinopsida; order Cupressales; family Taxaceae; genus Torreya; species Torreya grandis. The sequence goes on from JARHVA010001135.1 coordinate 3,758,165, forward strand.
ATAATCATTGGAGGTGTTATTAATGTTGGAATTTGTTGAGAGAGTGTTTCAAAATAATTATGTTCACTACTAGTTTATTCATTGTTACTTTCATTATTTAGTGTTTCCATGGAATTTTATTCAATGTTACTTTTAATTTTATTTATTTTCATGATATTTTCTTAATTTTTATGGGGTAAATCATGATGTATAGATTCATCATTAATAAAATAAAAAACTTTATAGTTTGAAAGTGGAGTTGTAACAAATTTGGACTTTTAGGTAAATATTCATCATTGTATTCAATTTATCATTATCAATTTCATCACTATATATGCTATCTAGTTCATAGGGGATAGTGTTTATACCTTGACTTGAGTGAAATGTTTTAATTCATACCTTTTCTTTTTCTCTTGACTCTTGTAATTGTTATGTTGTTTTGTGTTGTAATTGCTTCATCTTCCTTGAATGAGAACCATCACCCATGATTAGACAAAGAAAAATTTGATTCCTTTTGATGGTGGAATTCCAAAGAACAATTTTATTCATTTTATCTTCATGATGCTAAGTGCATAATGATGAAAATAATGTAAGTGGGTCTATAGTTTTTCAAATACCCTAAAAATAAATTAGAGGCAAAGATTTTTTTATCTATTGTGTTAATAATGTGTACACATTATATCACTAACATTTTATAACTATTTTATCTATATAGTCATATATCATATTATTGTGATATATGATTATATTATGTGATGCAATCTGGACTATGAAATATTATTATGTCATGTAATCCTATAAAATTACCTCTATATTTACATTTTTGATACAATTCTAGGGTCGATTTAACCATATGTTGCATCATGTACAATCAATTGAGCCATAATTTAGGTTAATAGGAATCAATTTGGCTAAATCACTTCTTTAATTACACCAATTGACTAATTTGATGAATTCATGACTATTTTATCTCCATTTTATCTCTCTAATTACACCAATTGACTAATTGGATCAATTCATGACTAACTAGCCCCAAATCAAATCTTGCTCTTATCTAGTTAAGTTGAAGGGGCTAAAATTAGCCCCAATTTCCATCATGATTGAATTAGTGGACTATTTTCTATATTTTTTATGATGGCAGGGTTGATAGACCCCCAAATTACATATTATATAGTCAAAATTAGGTTCACAGGGTTCAATTTCATCCAAATTACATCAACTAATTATAACCCTAAACCCTAAGCCATAATTTAGGTTCATATGGCTCAATATCACCCAAATCCCATCTTTAATTACACTAATTAACTAATTAGATCAATTAATGACATAATTAGAGCTAATTTAGCCCGAAATCATGTCTTGTTCTTATAGTTAGGTTGAGAGGCTCAAATTAACACCAATTTCCATTATGATTGAATAGGTGGACTATTTGGTTTATGGTGTTGTGATAGTGTTCTCTATTGACCTTGAAATTACATCCTACGTATTCAAAATAAGGTTCATAGGGTTTAATTTCATCCAACATACATCATTGATTGTAGCAATCGACTAATTGGTTCAATATGTGAGGATAAATAAACTAATTTCTAGCCCTAAATCACATCTTATACTTGTATTTAGGTTCAATATGTTCATATTAGCCCTAATTACCCCTATATTTACATTTATGATACAAGTAAAGGGTCAATTAAAGCATATGTTGCATCCTATACAATCAATTGAGCCATAATTTAGGTTTATGAGACTCATTTTGACCCACATCACGTCCCTATTTTGTAATTAGGTTAAAAAGGGCTCAAATTTGCCCCAGTTTACATTTTGATTTAATTGATGGACTATTTTATTTATTTTGTTATGATATTAAGGTGGATTAACCCCCGAATTACATATTATATAATAAAAATCAGGTTTATGGAATTCAATTTTATCCAACTTACAAAAAATAATTATAACCCTAAACCCTAATATGTAACCCATAATTTAGGTCCACAAGGCTTAATTTAGCCCAAACCACATTTTTAATTACACCACTTGACTAGTTGGATCAATTCATGATGGAATCAAAGATAATTTATCCCTAAATCACATCTTGCTCTTGTAATTAGGTTGAAGGATTGAAATTTGACCTCAAGTTCCTCTTTGATTTAAGCAATAAGCTATTTCATTCATTATATGATGACATTAGGGTCAATTTAATTCATAATCACACCATCTAAAATTCCAACTATGTTTGAATGTGGTTCAATATTTCCAAAATCATGTCATTGGTTGCACCATTTGACTAATTGGCTCAATAATGATGAATCAAAGCCAATTTATCCTCAAATCACATTGCATAGTTATAATTAAGTTAAAGGGGCTCATATTTCCTATAATTTCCTCCATAATTGAACCAGTTGACTATTTCATTCATTACATGATGACACTAGTGTTTATACAGCCTCAAACCATGTCCTATACATGTTAAACTTACATCTATCATTGAACCCAATAATTACTCACTTCATTCTCTAATGAAATTAGAGCCTATAAAGGCCCAAATTACATTTTATAGTCATAATTAGGTTGAAAGGGCTAAAATTATCTTCTATTGCCTTTGAATTGAACCAATCAACTATTTGGTTTATTTTGTTATGATATTGGGGTCGAGATCCCCAAATTACATCATTTGTAATCAAATTTAGGTTCACAAGAGTCAATTTTATTCAATTTACATCAATGACTACACTAATTCACTCATTCACTACATATGTTTGAAAACTTAAGCTAACATAGCCCCAAATCACATTATATAGTTGTAATTACATGAAAGTCATCCAAATTAGCCCTAATTACCTCCATCATTGAAACAATTGACTCTTTCATTCATTTTTTATTAAATTGGGCCTAGTTGAACCATAAATCATATTTATATAGTTGAAATTATGTTCACAGGTGAAAACACACCAAAATTGTAGGACTATATCAATTACATCCTTTTTTTGGTGGTGTGCATATTATCACACTCCACTTTAAAATAAAAATATAAAAGTATGAATTTGAATAGATAAAAACATAAACATGTATTATAAATAGATCTTTTTTATTTTCTTATGAAATCTCAACATAACATTTATGTGTTATGCTATGTTTGAGTTCAAACGTGAAGCCTTTTGGCTTTGAAATGGCTTGGATTAATGAGCTAAAGTCTTATACATATCAACATACAATCGAGTCCATTTTTGATAGAAAATAAGAAAATTCAACTTCCATCAAAAAATACACTATGAATTTCAATGAGTCAATTCATAAAATTATTACCACAATGACTAGCACAGTCTCATCTTTCCAAATATATGATTTTTTATTTTATTTTTTAGATTATCTTAAGGTTTCTATCTATGTTAATTTCTGACTATGATTTTTGTAGGCCGCTACATGTCATAAATATACATGACTATATATGTTTAAGTATTTTTAGTTTTACTGATCCAAATTCAAAGAAAAAAAATAGATATGGTCATAAACTAGGCCTAATACTATATGCATTAAAAAAAACTAATTTTAATTTAAATTGAGGTAGTTATGGAGGTCTTTTGTCTATCTATCCTTCTTTTGTCAGTTTTCAATATATATATATATATATATATATATATATATATATATATATATATATATATATATATATATATATATATTCTATGTGTGTATGTATATATGTATATATCTATATTTCTGTGTGTGTAATATTATATATATATATCTATGTGTGTATGTATATATGTATATATCTATATTTCTGTGTGTGTAATATTATATATATATATATATATATAATATTACACACACAGAAATATAGATATATACATATATACATACACACATAGAATATATAGGTCAAACATCTAAAATTTGAAGAGGAACTCCAAAATTTTTAGGGAAATAAAGTAGATACTCATTTGTATGGTTAAACCTTTTTATTGTAAAGTTTAATATGTTTTGAAACCTTTTTGTGTAAATTTAGATAATGACATCTAGCATTATATATATATATATATATATATATATATATATATATATATATATATATATATATATATATATATATATATATATATATATATATATATAATGCTAGATGTCATTATCTAAATTTACACAAAAAGGTTTCAAAACATATTAAACTTTACAATAAAAAGGTTTAACCATACAAATGAGTATCTACTTTATTTTCTTCAAATTTTTGGAGTTCCTCTTCAAATTTTAGATGTTTGACCTACTTGTATTTAATTATTTAAAAAAAAAGTGTTGTAGAAACTAGACTCAAAATGCTACAATTCATGTTCTTATATCATCATCATATATTGTGTATATTCATCTCAAATAATAGACATAATTTGATATTTTCAATTTTCAAGAAAAAAATATCCATATGTAGGCCCTTTTTTATCCTCCATCTTCCTACATTTACTGAGGGAGAAGTTCATAGTATATAATTATATATCCAAAAGAAATTTAGTTAATCTTATTCATAATTTAAGTAATCATAATTTGAACTAGCCTAGGAGATTTAAGATTTATTATGGAATGGTTAGAGTTTTGACCTAACTTCATGTAATGCTTGAAACACCCATAAATCTAGGAATATTTTGGTTGATGAATAATATGTGGCCTATATAACAAATTATGGATTGGACATGCTAATGATCTCCTCTGTTACAATAGAGATGATGGAATTTGTAAGATTAGAAGGTTACAAGGCCCCTTAACTTTAAAATTTGAAGAGGGATAATAATAATAAGATTGATATTTACAACTTTGGCATTTTATTTTAGAAAATATTAATGGGTAGGAGGCTAAGTAATAGTGTCTTGTTACCAATGAAATTGTTGATTTATGTAATTTCAGTGATAGTGTAATATTTATTTAAGACACACATCAAATATGGAGTTATGTCATAATTAAATCAAATCACACAACATCCTCATCCACCCTTGATAATAGAAAATGACCAATAAGAGATGTCAGGTGCCACTAGTAAGTTGTAAACCCCTTTGCTATGGGTACAGGTCATGTAAGTCAAGAAAATGATAATATATCTAGCATTAGTGTATGATATGGGTCCTCTACTATATGTTACTAATATAATAAAAGTCTCAACATATTGGCATCATGGATGAATGGAAGCTAAAATATACACTCTAGGACCTCAATATTTTGTCCTAACATCAACAACATTGCATCATTGATTTGATCTACGCATGAGATGTGGTACCCTACCATAATCAAATAAACTCTCATGACATTCTCATTTTCCCTTAACAACAAAAATCATCCAATCAAATATACCTCTAACTTACAAGTTATAGACCCATTTGCAATGGGTGTTGCTTGTGTAAATCTAATAGTTTCTTAAATCTAGAGATGGTGTATGAAATGGACCTTGTGATGCACAATATCACCTTGAATACATTTTCATTATCACTCAACTCACCTTTAAATATTTCACTATTTTCATGTTTTATATAGCCTTTCCATTTCTTCTAAGTATCTTAGTATAACATTTTGTACATCCTTAAGCCTGATATAATTGCTCTAGGTATCAATATATTCACATCATGGATAAGTGGAAGCTACAAGACAAACTCTATGACATCAATGTATTATCCCAGTATAAGTGGCATTGGATCATTGATTTGAGTTACACATGAGATGTGGAGCCTAGCTACAATTAAATAATCTCTCATGACATCATCCTCCACTCTTGATAATAAGAAATTGTGAATCAAATATGCTACCACCTTTCATGCTATATACCCCTTTAAAATGTGCATTGGTTATGTGAATCAAAAAATTGCCTTGAATCTAGGTCTATTATATGATACAGTCTCGTTGGGGTATGATTTCCATTGAAATACCTTATCATTTTCCCTCATGATCACCACTCAATTCACTATGAAATATTTCACTATTTACATGTTCTATATGTTCTTGCCCTTTTTTTCAAGGGTTTGAGTATAACGTTTCTGTATGTTCTTAAGCCTAATGTATTTAATTTAAGCATCAATAAATTGGCATTATGGATGAATGAAACATACAAGATAAACTTTAGGGCCTCAATGTCTTATAAAAAAATAATGACATGCATTATTAATTTTGGTTATAACGAGACATGGATCCCTACCACAACAAATCAGCTCTCATGACACCTTTGTCCACCTTTGAAAATATAAAATGTCCAATCAAATATGTTGATATTTTTCAAGTTATAGACCCATTTATAATGGGTGTTGGTCTTGTAAATATAACAAATACCCTGAGTTTGGAGTTGGTGTATGATATAGCCCCCCTAGTGTATAATATCACCTAAAATACCTTGTCATTTCCCCTCACCATAACCACTAAGCTAATTTTGAAATATTTCACTATTTTCAAGTTTTGTATGAACTTAAATTAGGTTCACACATGGCATAGAGTGATTAGACCTTATATATACCCTTAAACCTAAACCTTACATGCCCTCATCCCTAATCTTTAAACCCTAAAACATAAACTATAATCCTTAATCCCAAAAATATAAATTGTAATCCCTAATCCCTAAACCCTATGCACTAGTGACTTAATCCCTAATCTATATTAAGTATAACATGATTGCATTATGCATAATGCAATCGCATTTTTGTTAATATATGCTTCTCAATATGTTGGATGAATAAATACTTATACAACAAATAATATAATCATTTTATGTAATAATGTGATCTATTTATGATTATTTTAGATTAAGATCACTTCTCAACAACTATTTTTAACTCAAATCAAAAGTTATGTCCTCACAAACATTCTCTACATAATTCTATGAGATCAGTGGTACCTATGTACTTGACCCCACCTTTTAAAATTTGTCAGTTGTCCCTGATGGGTGATGGATCACATTCAAGGAAGAAGAAGATGTTGAAGACAAAAACACCAGAATAATTAGAATATTTGAGAGAGAAACACAGGATATGAATGTAAAAAATTTATGGTAGATAAGGTACAAACCCTAATTGTGATGAACCAAATGCATAAATAATGATCCAATTGACAATAATGAATTAAACAATGATGAAATTGACTATAATTAATTTAATAATAATGAAATTGACCATAATTAAATGAATAATAATGAAATTTAAAATAATGAATTAGTTAATGTTGAAAGTTTACATTCAAATTTCCAAGTTTTTGATTTTGTTGATGATAAGTCTATGTATGATTATTCACCTCCATGAATGAATAAATTTTGATGGAAATAGATAATGATGAAATTAACCATCAAGAAAATTTCATGGAAATATATAATGAATAAATAAACAATGAATAAAATGTCATCCCACCTCTAAATAATGAAAGTAATAATGTTTTTGAAACATCCTCTCAACAAATTCCACCATTACCAACACCTCCAATAATTGTGCATAGAAAAGACAAGTATTTAATTGAAGTCAATGAAAATATTTTATAACCAATGCATAAAAAAAATTATAATAGCCTTTCAAGAAAACTAGCTCAACAAAGTTGGGATACTTTCTTTCATAATTTGGATTATGATAGTCAAAGATGTTAATTATTTATTTCATTGATAAAATTGATTAAGATATGACCTATAATGTACACATTAGGAATAAGAACATCTAACATGGATGACGAAAATAATGAAATTATCTAAAATCTACATGATGTATATCATACTGTAGGCCTAAAATCACACACCAAAGATTGTAATATTGCCCAATGTATAGTTACAACTTGTGTAGTAAGTGACAAAACAAGGAAAAAATGAATGGTTTCAAAAACAAGTCAAACACTTAATATAAACAAAATAATAATAATGAAAGTAATTGAAAGATATCAAAGACTTAATAAACCTAATATCAATAAGCACTAGGCATTCTCTAGTATACTTCCTTGAAAGGACAAGGCTATAGCTGATACTCTCAAAGAGTTACTTGCTCAATTTTGGAAATAAAATACAAGAATTTCATCTAATTTAAGAGATGTTGTGAAAATAAGAGTTGGTTCTTGTAACTGTGAAATGCATCTAAAACATTTATTGGATATGACTCAAACACAATTTTACTATAAAATTTTGGAAAAACATCCACAATTTTTTATTTATCAAACATATTTTGAGATGGTTAAACCTTTTTATGTTAAAATAAATCACACATGCACAACTTGTTCTTGTAGGCAACATGTTGAATTTTCAATGCACTATGATGTTTTTTTTTCCATATTCATTGTACTTTGCATATTAACAACATTTTGCAAGAATGTGGAATTGAACTACCACCAAAATCAACCACGTAATTTATTCTAACTATATTTTATAAAAGACTAGATGGATAATTATTTTACAACAAATCATGTTTAAATAGAAATTGCAGCATTTGTGGTGGATTCCCAAAATTAAAAAATGTATCCATGAGGAGATTACAAGTGTAATTAGACATGAATTAGTTGGTTTAAGCAAATATAAATCAATGAATTATCAAGTAAAATATGGAAAAAAATCTTAAAGGTATGATCTTGTTACAAAAAAGATACCTATTTCTAAATTTTTGGTTAAATTTAAGGAGAAGATTGTTTATGAGTATGCAAGGCACACACACAGGGCTAGATGGTTGGATGAACATTTCATGAAAATAAAGATACATTCCCACTTGGTTTAGTTATTTCAATAGTTGATTCTACTAAAAATTACACATTTAAACCCTAAATGGAAGTTTAATCACACTATTACAACTCATCACAAATTGTCATATTTGTGCATATAACATTGATGCATGCACCTAATAGTACAAAGTAACAACCATAAATATTAAGGGAGTACCATTTTTATATTAGTGGTGATAGATAACATTATTCAAAGTATGTGCAAGGTTTTTTTTAGAAGTTATGTGAATATTTGAGTCAGAAGAATATTAATTTTAATCAATATTACATTTGGTCAGATAATTACACATCGCAATTCAAAAATGTATGGATGTTTTATTGGTTGAGTATGATACACATTACCACTAGTGTAAAACATATTTGGAGTTTCACTGAGGCTATAAATGGATAAGGGGAGCATGATGGTGCTAGAGCATGTGTAAAAAGATCTATTAATAGGGAGGAGTTAGAATTTGAAGAGGGTGTTCATTTGACAGATGCAAAAACTATGGTTGAATGGTGTAATGAGAACATGTGTCATGGTGCTCAACCAAATTCTATTTTTCATAAACATTTATAGTTAATTGAGTAAAAAAATTTGGTAAAGTATGAATATTTTATGACTCTAACAGGTTCAAGTAACTTCCTCTCATTTCATAGCTCAAATTCAAGTTCTTGGACTGTTCATATGAGACACTTGGAATGTTTTTGTTCTACATGCATGGATTATGTTTGGAATGAGTGTGAGTCACAAGAGTGGGTGGATGATTGGAGTTATAAACCTCTAATTACAATAAAAACATATCAGGTTCCAATAACATTAAAACTTATAAATATGACATCATCAGATGACTTTGACCATATATCTGATCTAGTGTAGCAAGGTAGAATATTTTTCATTATATATAATTGATTCTCATTATATATCTTCATATTATTGGTAAAAATGGTTTTTTATGATACAAGGCATGTTTTTGTAGTTATTATAGTGAGGATAATGAAGAAGACACTGATTACTACTAGTTTTGATGTAGAGAGAGAGAAAAAATTAACTTTTCAGTTATAGATAGAGAAAGCATTGACTATCCCATTGGGTTAGTGGTAATCACTAGAATTTTGTTTTGATGATATCCTATAAAATATTCAAATCAATGGTTGTTCAAAGAGTTTGAAATGCACAAGAAGATATTGAACTATTCAAATTTTATTCTTGCAATGAATATTCAATTCCAAAAATACCATGAGAGGCCATTAAACAAGAAACTATGGAAAGTTTGGGAGTCAGAACATGAAGCTATTCTTGATACTATCAACGTTAGAGTAGATCCTAATGTTTCATTAGATTGAAATACGTAGGTATGTTAAATTTGTAAATGTATATGTAATCAATTTTACCAAATTTTTTTATTTTCTAGGTAGTACATATTAATTTCATTTTCAATTACTTACTAACAATTTTTTGTAGGTTAGTGGTGCCAAATAAGCTTCCACCTTCACATGGTTAACACTATCAGTAAAGAATTATATATTATTGAATTTAAAAAAATCTTAGGTTGGACATGATCAAAGCTTAGATTGGATGTGATCGAAGCTCAATAAATGACTTATAGGTTTCATTTTATGGGTGTTTGAACTTAGGCTAAAAAATGCATTTTTCTTATATTAGGAAGGGTGTTCTTGATGCCAGAATGGGTGGTGGATTTGTCAATCAGACCCGATAGGAGGCCAAAAACCTATTTTTATACATTATCTACCCCTTATGATGTGTTGGTAGTGTCATTTTTTAGTCAATAATCATCAAAACTAGAGTTTTATAACCACAACTTAAACTTTGACAACATTTGTTGTCAGTGTTTCCATGTTCTTAAATAGTAGTGAAAATGCACTTCTAGGTGGATTTGAACATTATGTCAGTGTGATAACATGTAATTTACATATATGGATGTGATAAAAGTGTTATATTTGAATATTGAGGTCCCATAATTAAACATTCCAATTGGAGATCAAGAAGTTACTTGTTTAATGCCAAAAAGTTGCATTTTGGACCCCTCACTGCAACTTGTCCAACATATTAATCTCAAATATTCCACCTAAATTATTTGGAGTGTGATTAGAGAGATTAAATAGGTATGGGAATAATTTTATATTTCACATAAATGACTTACATCTTTTTCTTACATAGTTTTTAACTTAGGCAAAAAATTTGCATTTTTCTTATATTGAGAACGGTGTTCTTGAGGCCAGAATGGGTGGTGGGTTTGTTGATTGGGCATAATGGGAGGACAATAACTAGGTAATAGACATTATCCATCCCCTTGGATGTGTTTTTAGTGTTATTTTTTAGTTAGGAAGCATCAGAACTAGAGTTATGCAACCACAACTTAAACTTTGACAACATTTATTGTCAGTGTTTCTGCTTTCCAAAATGGTAGTGAATGTACACTTCTAAGTGGATTTTAACATTTTGGTAGTGTGATAACATGTAATTTTCCTATCTATATGTTATAAAAGTGATATATTTGTAGGTGGAGGTCCTATAGGTATAAATGTCAATTAGAGCTCAAGAAGTTGCTTGTTCACTACCAAAAGTTGCATTTTTGACCCCTCATTGCAACTTGTTCAATAGATTGATCTTGAATCTTCCACCTGAGTTCTATAGGTTATGATTAGAGGGATTAAATAGGAAGGTGAGGTATTTTATGGTTCATATAAATAACTAATTTTTTTGTTTTATGCATGTTTGAACTTAGGCTAAAAAATTGCATTTTTCTTTTATTGGGAAGGGTGTTCTTGAGGGCGAAATGGGTGGTGGGTTTATAGATCTAGCCTGATGGAAGGCTATGAACATATTCATATATGTTTTCCATGCCCATAAACATGTTTAAATTGTCATTTTTCAATCAATAAGCATCAAAACTAGAGTTTTGTAACCATAACTTAAACTTTCCCAACGTTTATTGTCAGTGTTTTCACTCTCTAAAATGGTAGTGAAAATGCACTTTCCTATGGATTTGAACATCATGGCAGTGTGATAACATGAAATTTGCTTATTTTTATGTGATAAATGTTATATATTCATATTTAGAGGTCCCAAACATATAAATTCCAGTTGGATCTCAATACTTTGCTTGTTCACTACTAAAAAGTTGCATTTTTAGACCCCTCACTATAACTTATCCAA
>JARHVA010001135.1:3775000-3833717 GCA_037957365.1 Torreya grandis
GGTGGAAAGAATAGTAACACTTTGATAAGGTAAAGTTAGGGAGAGAAAAGTAATAAGATACATATTAAGAACTTTGTCCGTACTTGTAAAGTTTCTTTGGATAGAGTAAAATACCATTATATATTTATTAGGGAAAGTTTGAGCTACCATATATGGGAATCATCCTTTTATTTTATGTGTGATATCAATCATTTTTATCTTTATATAGAATACATGGATTAATATCACATTCATTTATAATAGATGGATGATAAGTGATTTATGGGAAAGCACCATCCAATAGAAAGAAGTGTGCCACTATGAATCCACCTCTTGATGAAGGTGTGTGTAAATAACATTATATCAATAGGTGAAAGAAGTGAGTTATTTATCCAATATATCATGTTTTAGCCAACTAAATATATTATCTTGTTTTGGCTCAAGAGAACAAAATTGGAAAATAGTTTGGATGTTGAATTGGAAGAAACTGCAAGGTTTAATTGTTGAGGCTAGCACATATTTTAGTACCAACACAAATGATGGCTCTCCCCCCAAAATTGTCAATGGGGATACAAGTTGTTAATACCCAATACAATGTTTTCTAGCATAATGAATGTGTAGTAGAGAGGTTGTCTACTCTTTCTACCTTTGTCATAGCCAAAGAAAGAGGTGTAATGATTCATTATAATTGAAATTTAGACATTTGTCATGGCCAAAGAAAAAGTTATAATGAGATATTACAATTAAATTATCATGTGTATTACAAGTTTGTGGCACAAACATGATAAGGTAAGGTTGAGACCAGAATTTTTATTCACCCTTTCCCTAACTCCATCCCTTCTTACAAACTACACCTCTTAAATTGGTCATCAAATATTATAAACATGTATTTAAGATCTTGTAATAAAATGAAGCAAGATTTAAGTCCTACTATCACTAGATATCTTAAGTGAAGTCACTTAATAAAATATAAATGCATTTAAATAGCTATTTTATGAACTTTATTTAAATAAGTTAATTTAATATTGGGGCATAAGTCATGATCCTTTATGTCTAAGAAGACTCTTAGAGTTGCATTGTCAAGTTAATGATCTGCTAAGTATGATTATTAATGATGTGAATTTCTTTTCTTTCACCTTAAATTCCCTTAATATTATCACTCATTTTCAAGGGTAACATGTTGATTTATGTGAAATGGTAATGGTGACATATGTCAAAATGAGAATATGACTATATTGAGCTTAGAAACTTAATTTCAAGATAGTTTTACCTAGAAGGACCCTTAGATATGTGTTCTTCCTTTTATAAGTATCCTCATGGCATGCAAAATACACTTATCTAATCTTGAATGAGATTATTCATGGGATATTTTTGGTATTCACCAAAATTAATTATATAAATATCTTTGATCTCATTATCATAGCTTGCAACTATTATGTTTCCTCTTTAATGGTTTGTGATACCTCATAACAACTTACAAAGGTTCAAAGTACCCCCAAGATGATCAAACCATCTCCAAAATTTGTGGACAGGTGTATTTATATAAGAGGAATAGTATTTTGAAGGTCTAAAGTTTATTTGAGTTAGTATGGTATGATTTCATAGTCAATAGCCTTTGATTAGGCCTAGGAGACCTAATTAGTCCTGAGGAATGTTGAGTTAGGTGAAATATCCCTGACGGATCCCTTCTATAGATCTGCTGTAATTTTGTATTTTGAAATTGTGTTTTTCTTTTGTTTTTGGGTTTTGATGGATTTTTGAAAAAATATAAATAATTGAAATGCAATAATATAAATAACTTGTGAAATTAAAATCCAAATGCAGCCAGATCCAATTTCAATAGGGCAGAATTTAAGATATTGAATCCAATAAGGAACCAATGATGAATTCTCAATAATTCTAGTAAATTACAATGACAAACAGCCAACCTAAATTGCTGAAGGTAATCTAATCCAAAATAATAATGGCGGCCAGTTGAATGAATCCTTTGTTGATGCATTGCTGTGATAAGAAATGACTGTCAAGTACAGTCGTACTGTTTACACAAGCTGTCAGGTACAGTCGTACCAAAGAAACCCTCACAATCTGAGATCGCTCCTTAATATATGCTGAATTCTATCAAACTTCCAGTGCCTACCAAAGGAACACTAACTAAATATCTCAATGAATCTGAATAATCAAAATCTACTATATGGGGATTGCGTCCCAAATAGGCCAGCAATTGGGGTTTGGCGTCCCAATGCTAAAACTCCTCCTGAGCCCAAGCGCACTTCTCCAAAATATAATATGTCAAAAGATAATCATTCTCATATTCTAATTACCTCTTATAGCCTCTTCTCAAAAGCAAATCGAACCCTAAGTGTCTCCAAGTGGCGTTGTGAAGTGAAGGTGTTATAATTTCTTATTTTAAAGTGGTCATGTTACTAGAAAATGACCTTTTTCCTCATAGACAGAAATCCGTTCACTAAATTGCCCTGAGACCAAAGAGAAAGATTTATAGAATTTTGAAACCTTTCCAACGAGCTATCATACCATAGGGTGCACATCTAGATGAGGCCAAAAACCCCTTATAACTCCAAAATGGCTAACTACTTAGCCTTATTTAATAAAAGGACAGAAACTTAGGAAATATTAAAAATATAATCCAAGTAGCCACAAAGTTTCCATCTGACATCACGAACCAACAAATCAATCTGTCACCTGTCTGTGACTAAAGTCAGAAATCAAGGATCCACTAGCAGTCTCATCCCTAAAATCTAGGGATGTTCCTAAAATCTAGGAAATAAGCCCTATCCCTCTGAAACTGAATCCAAAGAGTAATCTCATGGAGTCCCAACCCTGGGCATGATCATATCTCCTAAAAATTAGGAATAACCCCCATAAATGTAGGAACTGCCTCCTAAAACAAGGAAAGTCTCCCAACTAATCAATAACTGCCAGAACACCAAGTCCCCAACACTGAATAACCAAAATTGAGTCCCAATGACTCTTCCCTACTGTGTGCACCTCTGAGAGAACTATCACCGAACTAGTATTTCCTCTTAAAAAATAGGAATGCCTCCTAAAAAATAGGAGATGCACTCTAAGTCTCCAAAACGTTTGCCGAGGTCTCCAAATGCCTCCTAGACCACTCTTATTTAATCCCTACAAATTAGGAATCCCTCCTAAATTGTAGGAAACTATTGTCTACTAATCCAAACTACCTGTGAGGCTCATGCATGACTCTCAAAGCCCCTGGGTTGGTTCCCTCTATGCTCTGCTGGCCTATGGGAACCAGGTAATAGACCAACCCTGCTAGAAATGTTGTCACTAAGGAAGGGCAGAAATTGGGGACATGACATTAGGTGTTCTCCAAACATAGTTAAATTATGAAATTCCTTACATGAGCTATGTGATGTAAAGGTTTATCTAAATTTGGGTTTGGTTTGGTTAGGAGATTTGTAGTTTACTCAGATACATAAGCCTTTGGGAGCATTGAATTAAGCTTAGGAGACCTAATTAGTCCGGAGGGGTGTTGAGTTAGGTGTTCTCCAAAGAGAGTAAAATTATGAAATTTTGTGTGGAGCTATGTGATGTAAATGGTATATGAATATGGGTTTGTTTTGGTTGGTATATTTGTATTTTACTCAAAACAAGGAGGTTTGACTCAAAAAGGGGTTAGTAGAAGGAAGGTGTTAAAGAGGAAATAAGAGTTAAGTGAAGATTCAAAGCTTGGGGGTTGTGTGGAATGGTTGGATGAATGAAATGGGATGTAATTGAGTAGGTATATGATTTTATGAGTATTATGGAAGGATAAAATCAAATTATCATGTATACTTATGAAAACACATAACACGATTGTAAAGAACAGAAAAAGGATAAAGAGAGAGAACATGAAAACAAAGAAAGATTAATTCAACTTAAACTAACAAGGAAAATATTCATAGACTAAATGTACATAGATCATAATATTAACTCTAAATTTTACCTCTATATAAGTACATGGTTTCATCCTAATAGAGATAGATGTAGTAGTGGATGGGCTAGCAGTTGGATCTAAATATGTAAACAATGGCTATGACAAATCAAATGTTGTAGATTCTAACTATGATTATGAAAGAAACATCACCTCCTAAAACATAAAAAATTACATATATATTATTTAATTTATATGTAAATTAATTGTTAGATAAAGTAAATTTACAAATATAACTTAAATTTAACATGATATTTATATAGAATATACATGCATTTGTGTAGTAGCTAATGTTTGTACACCAAATGTGCATGCCAAAAACTGATCACTCATAAGAATATTATCCAATCCCTCTAAAATAATAGTGCCATCATGATCATAAGGTTTTATACACACACACACACACACACACACATATATATATATATATATATAAGAACTATAAGGGTGGGGTCAGATATGCATAGTAGGTTGTATATCTCTAACATCATTGTTTGAAAGCCTAATCATATGTTAAATGAGTATATCGATGAGTGAAATAAGAGTATATAGAGTGTCAATATCCATGACCTACTAAATGAAAATCACATCTTAGGCTTAAGAGTTTTTTGGATATCGATTCATTCAAGCTGATTAGGCACACAACGTGCACCAAGTTGATCCTATGTAGAGCCTTTCCCTCAGCCCTAAAACTCACTAAAATAAAAATAATTTATAATATCATTAAGTACAAAATCCCAATAAAGTTTCTTTAAAAATATAATGGGACCTCATGGTTGTTACAAGGTCGATAGTCAAACACCATCCATCATCGATCCTAAAAATTAGCTGTGATTAAGTTATCACATAAATATGGATTGGAAAACATTTCGTTGTTACAAGAAATGGGCCATTAATGGCTAAGTTTATGAATAGGGCACACATGGAGGATTTTAAAATTTATTTATTCTTGACCTAAAGTGCTAACAATTTATCAACATAATATGTCTTATATGAATTCCATATGTCAATTTGACTCATTCTAGAGTCAATTTGACCTAATAAGGTCTCTAGGGAATTGACTAGATGGTTGTAGTGGGGCTTGGTCAAAGTGGGATCCCTCATTCTCCTATTTAACTCTTTAATTTCAAGTTTATTTCCCATAATGTTTTCAATTAGAATCTCTTGACTGCAAGGGGGTTTTGTGGAACTTTGGGAGGGTTAGGTGGAGGGATAGGAGGAGGAACAAGAGGAGTTTGTGGAGGGTTAGGTGGAGGGTTAGGAGGAGGATTAATAAGAGGGTTTTTTGGAGGGTTAATAGGATGGGTTGTTATAAAAAAAACAAATTACACCTAAAAATTAAGATTAAACAATGAAAATGATGAAAAATTAGGGTTAAATAGGGAAGATTTAACTATCACTTACCCATTTTACATGGCAACATCATCAATTTGAAGCTTTATGGGATGAATTTGGAATCTTCTTGGTACTCTCTTATGTATTTCACCCAAAATTTGGTAGCAAAAGCTAGAGGAGAAAAAGGAAACTTGAATGCAAAATGAGGATTTTGCATTTGAGTTTTGATTTTTTTTTGATACACAAGTAACATGATTAGGTTATTAACATGACCAAGTTACTTTAAATGATAATAACATGATTGCATTAGTAACATGATCATATTATTTTTTAACATAACATAATCACATTATATAATAACATGATCATGTTATGGCTTGGTAACCACCGATCCATAATTTAAATAATGTTATCATGTTAATTAAATAATGCAATCACATTATTAATTAACGCAATCATGTTACCTAAAATGTCCATTGAATTATCCCCCAACTCTATCTACTTACCTTAGACAAACATAAAACATTAAAATTAAATATCCTTGTAGGCCAATAAGACTTAGAATTAAAAGAAACTTCAAATCACTTCAAAATTATATGAACTACTTTGGATCTATGTATTTTAGATTTCCTTTGATGGTGGTATTGATTTGATAACTTTCCCCATTTATTATCACTCTCGAAAGACCAAAGCAATTTAGTTTGACTTTCAAGTTATTATTTATAAGAATGTTTTTGATTTTAACATCCTTGTTAATTATTTTTGGAGAAAAACCTACATTTGCATATTCCAACCCTTCAAAAAGAGTAAACATAATTAATAAAACGTGATAATTTTTATGTGGTGTGTTGAACACAGAGACATAAACCAAGGGCGCATTGACTTAATTATCAAACTTATTTACTAAATAACCTTGTGTTGCATCCAAATTTATTTTAAGTCTAGTTTTTTGATCTAGATGGGGATATTTCAATGGCTATGGATATGCAAAAAGAAATTACTATGTTTTAGTCACTTAAAATTTTTCATTACTTGCATTTAAATAGGAGGAAATATTTGAAGTGTCACTTACTATAAATGTTATCACATAATGACCTTATAGACATATATGCATAGACATGTATGAGGTATTTTGATTCATTACAATAACTGAGTAAGGAAACCAACTTCTTATGATTTATTTTTGATAGAAGATTAAACTAATAATAAGAAATAAACATAAACCACTTTTAATGCTCAACTAGACTTTTTTATTTTTAAGTGAGAGAAAATAACATGAATACACATATTACCTCATTTAAGAACTAATCTATCCCTCATTTGGAAAATAACATATGTTTACTTCTATATTTTTCATTCCTTTAGATAATTTACCTGAGTACACATATCGAAAAACCCCATGCCCAATTTCATGCTTAAATTTTTTTAGTTATAAACATCTCATTGAGAGTGAAGGCATGATATTTTAAGGAATTTGGTATCAAAACCATTAAATAGTTTGCATTTTGTTTTTTTGGTTGTAAGGTTCATTCATACAATTTAATGATAAAATGTGTGTTCTTAAAAGTATGAACATGTGATTACATAATATTTAACACTCAAAAGTGTAATTTTAGAAAACTTAAACATTAATTCCACTCAGCTTGAACACACCTACATTTTCTCTTTAAAATTTAGTAGAAAATTTATGATGTAGTGTGAAAAACTTATTTCTATTTATAAGGCTCTATGGATTATGTGAACTTCTTAATTTCAATTGATACACACAAATACCCACTAAAAATGTTGTTATAATTCCACCTCATGTTATTCCAAACACAAGCCCTAGATAGAGCTGCCACTTGTAAGGAGAGAGGCATCCCATTTTCCCATAAAGGTATTTGTTGCCTATGTCTCTCTACCAAACTAGATAAATTAAACCAATAAATTATTGTAAGGTATAAATTATGGTTGATTCATCAATTAAAACATAAAGACATTCAATCTTTAACTTCTCTCTTGAAATGAATGTTTTTACACATGGTCTAGCACTATCATGTTCTCATTTTCCATGGCTAACCTCAGTGAAACTCCAAATATGTTATACACCAGTGGTAATGTGCATCCTATTGAACCAAAAAAAATATCCATGCATTCTTAAATTATGATGTGAAATGATTTAACCAAATGTAATGTTGGTGAAATTAATGTTCCTCTTAGTCAACTTTCTATAGAACATCTCAAAACAACCTTGCACATACTCTGTACCATGTGACCAGTCATCACTGACATAGAAATGGTACTCCTTTAATATTTTTTGATTTTGATTTATACTATCAGGTGCATATATGAATTTTATATGCATGAATATGGAAACCTATATTGAATTTTAATGTTGTGATTGAACTTCCATTTGTGGTTTGAATGTGAAATTCTTATCAAAGTCAACTATTGAAATAATGGAACTAAGTGGGAATGTGTCCTTGCTTAGCTTGAATATTCATCCAACCATCTAGACTTGTGTTTATGCCTTTCTTAATAATAAATAATTTCCTCCCTAAATTCGACCATGAATTCCAAATCAAGTATCTATTTTATAATAAGATCACACCATTTAGATTCTTTGCCATCTTTTACTTGATAATTCATAGATTGGCATTTGATCAAACCAACTAATTCCTATCTAATTGCATTTGTACTCTCTTCATGGATACAATTTTGTTGCAAATTCCTTCCAAATATCTTTATTATAAAGGAATTATCCTAGCTGATTTTGGAAAAACTTCTAAGCCACACTCCTGCAAAATTTTATCAATGTGCAAAGTATAATGTATATAATTAAAACCATAATAGTGCATTGAAAATTCAATATGGTACCTAAAACAAGTGGCACGCATGTGATTTATTTTTACATAAAAGGGTTTGGCAATCTCAAAATATCTTTGACTAATAGAAATTTGTGGATATTTTAAAAAAAAACTTAAATAATTGTGTTTGGGTCATATCCAATAATTTTATAAAATGTGGTTCACAGTTTCAATAACTAACTCTTCTTTTCAATACATCTCTTGTATTGGGTGAAAATCTTGTATTTTCTTTATAAGATTGTGCAAGTAAATATCTGAGAACATTAGATATAGCCTTGTATTTTAATGGAAGTCTACTAGATAATTCCTAGAGCTCATCGGTATTGGCACTATTAAATATTGGACATATTCCTATCACTTTCATTAATGTTTTTTCTATTTATGTTTAGTGCTCGGCTAGTTTTTAAATCAAGCATTTTTCCCTATTTGACCACTTACTACACAAGTTTTAATTATACATTGGGTAAAATTACAATATTTGTTACATGATGTCACACCTATAGTATGGTACACATCATGTATATTTTCAACATTTTAATTATTTTTTCCATCCATGTTAGATTTTATTGATCCTAAGGTGTACATTATAGGTCTCATCTTAATCAATTTCATCATTTAAACAAACAATTGATATTTTTGACTATCTAAATCTAATTTTCCAAAGAAATTATCCCAAAAAAATCATCTAGACTTCTTGAATGGTAGTTAGACATTTTGTTATGCATTGGTTTCAAAATATTTTCATCAACTTCAATTAAGTAGCCTTTTCTACGCATAATCCTTGGAGGTGTTTTTAATGTTAGAATTTGTTGAGAGGGTGCTTCAAAATTGTTATGTTCACTACTAGTTTATTCATTGTTACTTTCATTATTATGTGTTTTCATTAAATTTTCTTCATTTTTTTGTGTTAAATCATCATGTATATATTCATCATCAATAAAATTTAAAAAACTTTATAATTTGAAATTGGATTTGTAACAAATTTTGACTTTTAGGTAAACATTCATCATTGTATTCAATTTATCATTATCTACAACATCTGGTTCATTGGGATAGTGTTTGTACCTTGACTTGAGTGAAATGTTTTAATTCATACCTTTTATTTTTCTCTCAACTCTTGTAATTGTTATGTTGTTTTGTGTTGTAATTGCTTCATCTTCCTTGAATGAAAACTATCACCCATGATTAGACAAAGAAAAATTTGATTCCTTTTGATGGTGGATTCCCAAGGAATGATTTTATTCATTTTATCTTCATGATGCAAAGTGCATAATGATGCAAAGAATGTAAGTGGGTCCATAGTTATAAAAATACCCTAAAAATAAATTATAGGAAAAGATTTTTTATCTATTGTGCCAATAATGCGTACACATTATATCACTTACACTTTATATCTATTTTATCTATATAGTCATATATAATATTATTGTGATATATGATTATATTATATGATACAATCTAGACTATGCAATATTATTATGTCATGCAATCCTATAAAATTACCTCTATATTTACATTTTTATATAATTTTTAGGTCAATTTAACCATATATTGCATCATGTACAATCAATTGAGCCATAATTTACATTCATGGGGATCAATTTGGCCCAAATCACATCTTTAATTGCACCAATTGATTAATTTCATCAATTCATGACTAATTTATCCCCATTTTACTTCTCTAATTGCACCAATTAACTAATTAGATCAATTCATGACTAATTAGCCCCAAATCACATCTTGCTCTTATCTAGTTAAGTTAAAGGGGTTCAAATTGGCCCCAATTTCCTTCATGTTTGAATTAGTGGACCATTTTTTATGTTTTTCATTATATCAGGGTTGATACACCCCCAAATTACATCTTATATAGTCAAAATTAGGTTCATGGGGTTCAATTTCATCCAAATTGCATCAACTAATTATAACCCTAAACCCTAATCCATAATTTAGGTTCATGGGGATCAATATCAACCAAATCACATATCTAATTACACCAATTGACTAATCAGCTCAATTAATGACATAATCAGAGCAAATTTAGACCCAAATCATGTCCTGTTATTATTGTTAGGTTGAGGGGATCAAATTACAACCACTTTCCTTTGTGATTGAATAAGTCGACTATTTGGTTTATGGTGTTATGATAGTGTTCTCGATTGACCTCAAAATTACATCATATATATTGAAAACTAGGTTCACAAGGTTTAATTCCATCCAACTTACATCACTGATTGTAACAATCAACTAATTGGTTCAATATGTGAGGAAAAATAAACTAATTTCTAGCCCTAAATCATATCTTATACTTGTATTTAGGTTTAATGGTTCATATTGGCCCCAGTTACCCCTATATTTACATTTATGATACAAGTAAAGGGTCAATTAAACCATATGTTGCATCCTATACCATCAATTGAGCCATAATTTAGGTTCACATGACTCATTTTGACCCAAATCATGTCCCCATCTTATAATTAGGTTAAAAGGGGCTCAAATTGGCCCCAATTTCCATTTTGATTTAATTGATCGACTCTTTCATTTATTGTTTTATGATATTGGGGTGGATTAACCTTAAAATTACTTCTTATATAGTAAAAATTAGGTTTATGGGGTTATATTTTATCCAACTTACAACAAATAATTGTAACCTTAAACCCTAATATGTAACCCATAATTTAGGTCCACATGGCTTAATTTGGCCCAAACCACATTTATAATTACACCAATTGACTAGTTGGATCAATTCATGATGGAATCAAAGATAATTTATCCCCAAATCATGTCTTGCTCCTGTAATTAGGTTAAAGGAGTGAAATTTGACCTCAAGTTCCTCTTTGATTGAATGAATCAACTATTTGGTTTATTATATGATGACGTTATGGTCAATTTAATTCATAATCACACCATCTAAAATTCCAACTATGTTTGAATGTGGTTCAATATTTACAGAATCATGTCATTGGTTGCACTATTTGACTAATTGGCTCAATCATGATGAATCAAAGTCAATTTATCCTAAAATCACATTGTATAGTTGTCATTAGGTTAAAGGGGCTCATATTGACCTTAATTGCCTCCATAATTGAACCAATTGACTATTTCATTCATTACATGATAACATTAGTGTTTATAGAGCCTTAAACCATGTCCTATAAATGTTAAACTTGCATCTATCATTAAACACAAAAATTATTTGATTACAGACTATTAAGGCCAAAATTACATTTTATAGTCACAATTAGGTTGAAAAGGCTAAGATTATGTCCTATTGCCTTTGAATTGAAATAATTGACTATTTTGTTTATTTTGTTATGATATTGGGGTCAAGATCCCCAAATTACATCCTTTGTAATCAAAGTTAGGTTCACAAGGCTCAATTTCATTCAATTTACATCAATTACTACACCAATTCACTTATTCACTACATAGATTAGGAAATCTAAGCTAACATAGCCCCAAATCACATTATATAGTCTCAATTACATGAAAGTGGTCCAAACTGGCCCTAATTGCCTCTACCGTTGAAACAATTGACTCATTCATACTTTTATTTTAAATTGGGCTTAGTTGAACCATAAATCATATTTACATATACTTGAAATTATGTTCGTAGGTGAAAACACACCAAAATTGCAAGACTATATTAATTACATCCTTTTTGTGGTGGTGTACATATTATCACACTCCTCTTTAAAATAAAAATATAAATGTATGAATTTGAATAGATAAAAACATAAACATGTATTATAAATATATATTTTTTGTTTTCTTGTGTAATGTCAACATAGTGCATATGTGTTATGCTATGTTTGAGTTCAAAAGTGAAGCCTTTTGGCTTAGAAATGGCTTGGATTACTGAGCCAAAGTTTTGGACCTGTCAACACACAATCTAGTCCATATTTGATATAAAATAAGAAAATTCAACTTCCATCGCAAAATACACTATTAATTTTGACGAGCCAATTCATAAAATTATTACCACAATGACTAACACAGTCTCATCTTTCCAAATATATGATTTTTTTATTTTATGAACTATTTTAAGGTTTCTATCTATGTTATTTTCTATCTATGATTTTTCTAGGCCACTACATGTCACATATATACATGACTATATATGTGTAAGTATTTTTTGTTTTAAAACTACGGCCTAATTCTATATACATTAAAAAAAACTAATTTTAATTAAAATTGAGGTAGTTATGGAGGTCTTACAGCTATTTATCATTTTATTTGTTAATTTTCAAGATCTATTTACTTGTTATATGTGTGTGTATCTGTCTGTGTGTGTGTGTGTGTGTGTGTGTGTGTGTGTGTGTGTGTGTGTGTGTGTGTGTGTGTGTGTGTGTGTGTGTGTGTGTGTGTGTGTGTGTGTGTGTGTGTGTGTGTGTTTATATCTATGTGCGTGCACACACACACACACACACACACACACACACACACACACAAAAAAAAAAAAAAAAATGTTAAATGATTCAAATCAGATTAAACTTTGCAATAAAAAGGTTTCACCATACAAATGAGTATCTACTTTGTTTTCTTAAAAAAATTGAAGTTCCTCTTCAAATTTTAGATGTTTGACCTGTTTGTATTTAACCATTTTTTTTTTAAATAGTTTTTTTTAAACTAGACTCAAAATGCTACAATTCATGTTTGTCTATCATCTTCATATATTGAGTATAGTCATCTCAAATAATCTACATAATTTGAGATTTTCAATTTTCAAGAAAAAGCATATCCATAAGTAGGCCCTTTTTTTTCCTCCATCTTCCTACATTTACCAAGGGGATAAGTTCATAGCATATGATTATATATCCAAATGCAGTTTAGTTGGTCTTATTCATAATCTAAGTAATAATAATTTGAACTAGGCTAGAAGACTCAAGATTTATTATGGAATGGTTAGAGTGTTGACCTATCTTCATACAATGCATGAAGTACCCATAAATCTAGGAATATTTTGGTTGATGAATAATATGTGGCCCTTATAACAAATTATGGATTGGACATGCTGATGATCTCCTCTGTTACAACAGAGATGATGGAAGTTGTAAGCTTAGAAGGTTACAAGGCCCCTTAACTTCAAAAGATGAAGAGGGATAATAATAAGATTGATATTTACATCTTTGTCATTTTATTTTAGAAAATATTAATGGGTAGGAGGCCAAGTAATAGTGCCTTTATTACCAATGAAATTATTGATTTATGTAATGTCAGTGATAGTGTAATATTTATTCAAGACACACATCGAATGTGGAGTTGTGTCACAATCAAATCAACTCACACAACATCCTCATCCACCCTTGTTAATAGAAAATGACCAATAAGAGATGTCAGGTGCAACCAATAAGCTATACACCCCTTTGTTATGGGTGCATGTCATGTAAGTCAAGAAAATGACAATATATCTAGCATCGGTGTATGATATGGATCCTATACTATATGATACTAATATACTAAAGGTGTCAACATATTGGCATCATGGATGAATGGAAGCTAAAAGATACACTCTAGGACCTCAATATTGTGTCCCAACATCAACAACATTGCATCATTGATTCGATCTACACATGAAATGTGGAACCCTACCATAATCAAATAAACTCTCATGACATCCTCATTCACCATTAGCAATAGAAAGCATCCAATCAAATATACTACCAACTTGCAAGTTGTGGACCCATTTGCAATGGGTGTTGTTCATGTAAATCCAATAGTTTCCTGCATCTAGTACTGGTGTATGAAATGGACCCCATGGTGCATAATATCACCTAAAATACCTTGTCATTATCACTCAATGCACCTTGAAATATTTCACTATTTTCAAGTTCTATATAGCCTTGCCATTTCTTATAAGCATCTGAGTATGATATTTTTATATGTTCTTAACCCTGATATAATTGCTCTAGGTATCAATAAATTGGCATCATAGATAAGTGGAAGCTATAAGACAAACTCTAAGACATCAATGAATTGTCCTAGTATAAATGGCATTGCATCATTGATTTGAGTTGCACATGAGATGTGGAGCCCTGCTACAATTAAATAATCTCTTATGACATCGTCCTCCACTCTTGATAATAAGAAATGGCCAATCAAATATGCTACCACCTTTCATGCTATATACCCCTTTGCAATGCGCATTGGTCATGTGAATCAAACAACTACCTTGAATCTAGGTCTATTATACGATATGAGACTGTTGGGGTATGATTTCCCTTGAAATACCTTATTATTTCCCCTCACCTTCACCACTCAAATCACTATGAAATCTTTCACTATTTGCATTTTCTATATGGTCTTGCCCTTTTTTTCAAGGGTTTGAGTATGGTGTTTCTCTATGTTCTTAAGCCTAATGTAATTGCTTTAGGCATCAATATATTGGCATCATGGATGAATGGAAGCTACAAGATAGACTCTGTGACCTCAATGTCTTATCGCAAAAATAATGACATCCATTGTTGATTTGGGTTATAATGAGACAAGGAGCCCTACCACAACAAATCAGTGTTCATGACACCTTTGACAATAGAAAACGTCTAATCAAATATGTTGCTACCTTGTAAGTTATGGACCCCTTTACAATGGGTGTTGGTCATGTAAATCCAACAACTGCCCTGAGTCTGGGGTTGGTGTATGATATAGCCCCTTAGTGTATAATATCACCAGAAATACCTTGTCATTGCCCCTTACCATCACCGCTAAGCTAACCTTAAAATATTTCATTATTTGCATGTTTTGTAAGGCCTCACACTTTTTTCAAAGGGTCTAAGTATGGTGTTTTTATATATTCTTAAGCTTGATTTAATTACTATGGGTGTCAATATATTAGCAACATAGATGAATGGAATCTACAAGATAGACTCTAGGACCTCAATGTCTTGTTCCTGCATCAATGATATGACAATGTTGATTTGAGTTACACATCAAATATAAAATCATGTTGCAATCAAAACAACGCTCATAACATCCGCATCCACTTTTGACAATAAAAAAACCAATAATAAATATTGCAAATCTATAAGACACAAACTCCTTAACCATTATTATGTATGTATGTATATATAAAATAAAATATTTATTTTATATATTATAATTATCGATTTTACCCATTTTCATAAAAGCTCATGAGACAACCATTTTCAAAACATATTTAACACTTCATGTCAACATTTTCCCTTACGATTTATCATTCACACCAATTGATAGAAGGAAAAAAAGAGAGAAAAAATAAATAAATAAAAAATTAAATAATACATTGTTGTTTTTGCCGTGGCATGTTTTTCTTCCTCTACTTCATTAACATTCTATATTGGCAGGGAAATCTTCTTTGCAAGAGCTAAAACATTTCCTTCTTGTCTAAAGGCTTCGAGAGAGCATGTTCATTCTAAGGACTCAAACTTCGAATATACGCTGACACGGTGAGAGAGAGTGTCACTCTCTTTAACCCCACCACGGAAAATGCCAATTCCATCTCTGCCCCACTCCTCATTCTCAATAATTAAAGATTGAAAGAGACGATTTTCGCATTATTATCACTACGGCTCAAACCTATTCATTCTCAATTATAACATAAATATATTTTCTTGGTCTACCTGTACACAGGGAAACTGTTAGAACGAGCAGGGAAAAGTTAAGATGTCGGCCATGACTAGATGTAATGGATCCTTTCTTGCGGGCCTTGTACGGCGATTGCCAATGAGTAATAATGGTGTGAACCTCTAAGGAAAGATTCGTCTCATCCAACTCGATATTAATTATCTTCATGCTTTATACGAATTCTTTCGACACATCGCCAACGAGGGGACACTTATCCGTACACAATATTATTATAATGCTCCAAATTTTGCGATGAATCCAATTTCATGCCTGAATAAAGTTTTAATCAATCTTTATCATATTCGTCGTTTTTTTTAAAAAATAAACATTTATTAGGTATATGTGAAATATAGAAGCAAAATATATAATTAAATATCAGATTTCTTGAATTGATGCTTCCTTATTTTAAAGATTTGATTAAAAAAAAACATTCTAATGGGATTTTATAACTCATGATAAAGTTAATTAAATCATTTTATAGTTTAGTTAGTGCAATGATAAATTTCAAGGAATTGTACAACTCAACCGGGGCTAATTGACAAAAGACACAATAATCAAAATATCAGTGAAAAATTTGCCAATAAGCAATATAATATCTCGGTTTTGACCTAAATCCAACCTACAATCATTAAGATAAAATTCTTACAACTAACAAGAAACTGTACATAAAACTAATCACAACCATCATAAATCAAAGAACAAATAGTTGTGGATCCCAACATCCACTCCCTGAAAAAATTAATGGAACCACATATTAGCCAATGACCAAAGCTTATCTTCTTCTATGCTGGGAGAGTATGCCTTTTATTGTCCATTGGGTACCATCCTTGGCCATATCTTCTACATTTGACCTCAACCTCTTAGCTTTCGACCGTCACCCCCTCTTTTTTTTTAATAAAAGAGTGCATAGGTTCTTTTTATTTTACCAAAACGAGACAAGGGGGGAAGAGATAGTTGATACTAGTGGGGGGCTAAGAATTGAAGTCTCAACCATGCCCTCATCTTGTCGATCCCCATAGTGTTGTCCATGAAGGGAATGTGTAATCCAGTCTAGAAAGCCACATGGAAACAATATGTACTTAAGTTTGATTTATTGAAATCATTTAATGCATATAGTCATATATAGCTTTATAAAAACAAGCATCTAGTAGGTATTATAATATACAAGTAGTTGCCCCAATGGTGCAAGGAATGTTGAAAGGGTTGTAATTTTTTATTTTCAGGTGTTGATATATTGGTAACATCGATGAATTGAAGCAACAACATAATCTCTGGGACTTCAATGCCTTATCTCCATGTTAGTGAGTTTGATTCATTGATTTGAACCGCACATCAGATGTGAAGTCATATTTCAATCAAATTAGCTCTCATGACATACGCATCCATCCTCAATAATACAAAATGACAAATCAAATATATCGCCACCCTGCAAGATATGAACCCCTTTACAATGGGTGATGCAAGTCATGTAAATCCAACCACTACCATGAATCTTGTGTTGGTATACAATATGGGCCCCCATGGTGTATGGTATCACATCCTTGCCACAACTAAATAATTTTTAATGGCATCCTTGTCCACCCTTGATAACATAAAATGGTCAATCAAATACATCCCCACCTTGCAAGTTGCGGACCCCTTTGCAATGGGCGTTGGTCATGTGAATCTAATACTTTCCCTAAACTTGGGTCTAGCGTATGATATGGGCTTCTTTGTGTATGATATCCCATGAAATACCTTTTCATTACTTTTCAACATCACTTTTTCATGTTCTGTATGGCTCTTCCCTTTCTTTTAGGGGTCTAAGTATGGTGTTTATGTATGTTCTTTAGCCTAATGTGATTGCTCTTGGTGTCAATAAATTGGCATCATGGATGAATGTAAGCTACATAATACATGATCTACCATAGCATAAAAATTAACCTTAATTGGATGCAATCCAAAAAAACACCTATTTCATAATATCCTAATTCTAGAAAAATAATTGATGAAGTGAGGGTTCAGTAAAGTATAATTTTTTTGAGAAATATCAAAAAAATGTTGTGTTGATTTGTCTATAATTTTTTGACCCATGCACTTCTCCTTTGCACAAACACACAAACAATATATAATATATTATTGTTTAATGTGTAGAACTCAACATTCAACGTAGCCTTGTAGCATTTCATGTCTAGAACTACAAATTTGCCTTGTGTAATGTCATGCCACACTGGACAATATTGAAGAACATCCATAATACGTAGTCTACTTTTGGGAACGTCACACCACATTGAGCCATGCTGAATAGCCTCCAAAAATACTCAAATTTTATGTGGAGGAGTCCTTCTTACTCACATATTTTTTTAGATGACAGATGACACAACCACCTTTTGGAAGCCTTTTTCCATACCATAAACCACCCAATATCTTCAATCCATCTAAAATAGATACCACACACACTCCTAAAATATCATAGTTTAATACAATTATCAAATGTAACCCATCTTAGACAAACTACTAAATAAATTAAGGCAAAACATTAAGAGGCAAGGAAAGGGGACATATAAAAGGTGGAGTGAAGCTTATCCATTTAATGTAGATATAAAATAATCAAAAGGAGATGGGGCATGAGGTTGTACCTTTCTTTGCACTCGTGCAAGCTCTTCATTTGAGCTTTGTAATGGTTTTCTATAAAAAAATTTACCACAATTACTTTTTGCTTAGTAATGTTTGAGAGAGATTCATCTATGGGAGGTCTACAGAAATTGTTGACATTATTATTTTTGGTGTTGTCATTTTTCTTGGTTGAAAACATGGATACCAACCCTTGATCGCCTCAGTTATTATTATACTAGATGTAAATGAAAAATATGCCTATTTCATAATATTCCAATTCTAGAGCAATAATTGATGAAGTGAGGGTTTAACAAAGTGTATTTTTTTTGGTAAATCTAAATAAAATGTCATGGTGATTTGTCTACTATATTGTGCCCCATGCACTTCTCCTTTGCACAAGCACACAAAAAATATACACTATTTTTTAGTGTGGAGAAGTCAACATATAATGTAACCTTGTAGCACCTCTTGTCGAGAACTACAAATTTTCCTTATGCCATGTCATGCCACATGGATAATATTTCATAACATCTATACTATGGGAACGTCACACATCATTGAAACATGTTACATAGCCTCCAAAACTACACAACTTCCATGAGGAGTGGTCTTTCTACCTTGCGTCCTTTTGCAAGCCACATGGATGACACAACAAGCATTTAGAGACATTTTCTATACCAAAAACCACCCAAGATATTCAATCCATCTCCAATGGATACCACACACACTCCTATAATGTCATAGTTCAATATAATGTTCAAACAACTATCAAATTTAACCTATCTTTGGCAAAATAGTAGAGAAATTAAGGCAAAAAATTAGGAGGCAAGGAAGAGGGGGGCAAGTAAAAGGTGGAGTGAAGATTATCCATTTAATATAGATACAAAATAATCAAATGGAGAGGGGGAATGAGGTTGTACCTTTTCTTTGCACTCATTCAAGGTCTTCATTTTAACTTTGTAATGGTAAGATGTACGACCTCTTTAGAGTAAATCAAGGTTCCTTTATGGCATCTTATTTGTTATGAGGAACAAAGATGTGTAATATTATTCTTCACAGAGATGACCAAATGTAGAGTTGGCAACCTTAAGAATCATCAATATAAGAATTTGTTTTATGAATCAACTTCAAACTCATTTCTTCAATATGAAATTGAAAAGTACAAACAAATTCACTATTATATGCAACAATCCCATGTTATCAAAGAAAATATCTCCACAACTTAAATATTATATTTTATCCTTTTTTTAAAAATATTATTTGAAAAA
The DNA here is from genome assembly GCA_037957365.1 of Torreya grandis. Taxonomy (NCBI): domain Eukaryota; kingdom Viridiplantae; phylum Streptophyta; class Pinopsida; order Cupressales; family Taxaceae; genus Torreya; species Torreya grandis. The sequence continues at coordinate 3,794,578 of JARHVA010001135.1, forward strand.
AACTTTTTTTACACTCTTATTAACATGTAATGATTACAATTAATTATAAAGTTAGGAAGTGAACACTACTATTATATTTTTAATTATTCAAAAAAATAAAAAATAAAAAATAAACCTAGGTTATAATTGGATATAAAATTTGGTAGTGAAGTCTAACATTATATTTTTAATTAATTAAAATAAATTAAAAAGTTATATTAAGGTCAACATGACACTTATAAAATGTTTTAAGGCATTAAAAAAATGTAACACCACTCCATTTTGGTGCACAATAGGTGGATGAAAGTTAAACATGGTAATTTACATTTGATTTAATGTATGTGGGTTAATTTGCATTCATATCAGGTATTATACCATGGTCTAGAAAACATGGCACATAAAAAATAGATCTTTGTCATCTGAGTATGCTTTTGTGTTTGCTATTGCGACAAGAATTAATTTTTTTATTGAAGGATATGTTGTAGATGTTTCATGGTGGCATACTTAAACAAGGATTCCAAACTTGATGGTAAGTTCTTTGTTATATAATTTTAATTGAATGTGTATTTACATCGATTGAAACATAAACTTATATATTATCCACCAACATATCATCTGAGTCATTTTCATTCAGAAGATGTTTATCCCATTAGTTGCTACACAAACATGGGCTCAAAATATTCTTAAAACTATAACATGATGATGTTGTCTCCCATCTGGGAGGAGGTGGTATTTGCATAAAATTGTTAAGATGAGGAATCGACACCACAAGAGATGGAAAACTTGTGTTCGACTTCATTTTTTCTTCAAAATCAATAATGGCCATTTCATCAAATGAATTCCCTTTCATGGATCTAATCATAGTAGTTTATGATTTGATTCTCTATGTTGTTATTGTTGTTATTGATGGCTATTATAGACATGAAAATCTACACACCTATGCTTTTGAATGTCGACAACCCTCTAGGCCTACCTAGGACCCTCTTGGGACCAATTCACATTAATTTGGCCAGAACCAAGCCCACTTGTAGTTAGATTCACAAGCTAACTTGAACTGGCCTATATGACATCTTTCTTTTGGAACCTGACCATCCATAGTCAGGGTGACCATCGATGGTCACCATGAGAAACCCTGACCATTGACTGTTAGGGTCCACCTCCTTAACGAAGCATGTGTAAACCATCCACATTTATTTTCTAAATATAGCTTGTCTAAATCTTTTTACGAACCTTTGCATGGACAATTTATATTTAGATGGCCTAGTTACACCTTCACTTCTACCTATTACTTGTGTTTATAAGAGAGAGAGGCCTCAGAGGTCAAATCCATTTGCAATAATTATCAAGAGCTCAAAGATTCAAGAGTTTTATTTTGTAGGTCAATCAACATCATCGGTGTTATCAAGCATCATTAGCAATCTCATTGAGATCCAACTTACCCTCACCTCTCAACCAAGTTCTCGAGTACCATTACTCTGTCAGAATCAAGACAGATTCCACCAATACACTAACTGCTTCAACCACTCACCCAATCAACTTATGGTAAGACAAATACTTGTTTATCAATATTCATGTAATTTATTTCTATTTTGAAATCAGTCTAGCCCTTGCCCATCTTCTAGAATCCATCTTTTAAACCCCATGATTTAACAATTAACAACCTAGACCTTCACACAGTACCTATAAATAGTTGACTCAACTACTGACAATCTGCACAATTATCGATGGTCATCTTGACCACCAACGGTCACCTTAACCACTGACGGTCATCCTAACCATCGATGGTCACTATGGAAGCGAAATTTAGCAAGCTATTTTTGCCCACTTACCCTCAACCAAATTTAATTTTTTGTGTTTTTGATCACTCACAAACTTCTTTCAGATTTTTTGAAGCATACCGCAACCCCTTAGCACTAGTATTAATTAGTTTATCATTAATTTGATCATTTATAGTCTATTTTCTCGATCAAGCATTCTTGTGTTCAATTTCAGTACCATTTCATTATTGATGCAAGTACCTTCTTTCTAGTTTTGTGAACTTAATTATTTGAAACATTTGGATTGACAACCCCTAAGGAATCCCTCACTTTCAAGATCTAGCTATTGCTAGGCAATCCACCCAATTATATGTCTAACAAACAAGTTTTCTTTAGTGATTTCTTATCTATAGGTCTTCCTCTTAAGTCAAAGACGAGCTCTTCACAATCTTTTGATTTAATTTATGCACAAACAAATAGGTTTTTCAACCACACTCGTATCGATTTTCTTTTCTCTCTTCCCCATAACTTAAAGTGAAAATTTATGTGAAACATTTTGGCACTCCTAGTGGGACCTAGAGTCTTTACTCACATTTTTCTTTGCATTTGTATTCTCTTCTCTCTATATGTGCTCATAATTGAAACTAAAATTTATTTTGGGCTTAAAATCAACTGCATCCATTACTTGATTTTAACATTAGTTCACTTTGAATTAAATCACAATAATCTTATCATAGTACCACTTTTGTTTCACACACTAGCCAAACCACTTTCATCAATCAAACATCAAAATAATTTGAGACAAGGCCTGACTGGGATTTCATTACCTAGCGGTCACCTTACCTTTTCCCAACAATCCTACTTGGAGGTCATTACTAAGGGGAGAACCAACTCAACGCTCTGGTTGCGTATAAACTATGGATATAAATATATATTGGCTAAGCACCTAACACCCTTATCATTGTGGTGTATGAAGTGAGGGGGTAGGCCCCAATACCAAGCCACATATTGATTCCAATATAGATTCTTTTGAGCACCTAAAAAATTTGAAACCAACCATAGACTGCTTTTATAACACATGATATATAAGCCAACTTCTATCAGACATTCTCATAAACTAAGGCATAAGCTAAAAGAGAGATTAAAACTAACCTCTAAGCTTAACATACTTTATAGTGTGCATCTTGATTTCCTTAATCATTTTCTTGTCTTATCCCAATTTGTGTGGTGACTATATTCTTGTTTTCTCTTCCCATTTATTGTATGGTTTTCACTTGCCAACAACAAAGAGACCTAGTGGAGCAGATTTCGTCACTCAAATCAACCTCTTCTACCTCTTCATCTATGGAGTATGTCTCTAAGGTAGATAACTCACCTCATCCATTGGGAAGCCCTATTTTCCCTCAGTTATTTTCCCAAGGATACATGGACTTTACCAAATTTTTAGATAACAATCCAGTTGCCCTCAAACACTACCTTAACACCTCCCCTCACCATGCCCCAGTTCCAACTCCACCTTAGGGTCCTCCTTATGGCATGCCATCTTGCCTTATGAGGGGTATCCCTATTGTCATGGTCACCACCCAACCTTAAACTACCCAAGCATATTCATCTATTAAACTCTATGATGCCACAACTAAAAACCAACCTATCTAATCAACCGTTACCCTTACACCTTCTACCCCTACCAATGACTCCTATACTTTAGGAAAAACCCTACCATTAACCCATCATGCTCCACTTATTGCTAGTGCACCTACTGCTAGCACTACCAACCTTTCCTCTATCAACCCCAACCCATTGGTCAATATCCCTTTAATAAGCTTAGGGGTACCTATCCCTTCTACTTCACCACCTATTAGCATGAAGGTCACCACCTCTCCTTTTGTTACCAATCCAACTACCATTCATGCCCAATCCATAGAAATCCCTCAGTAGGTACCTATCGTGCCTAATCTAGTATACATCCCTAACCCACAAGGGTATGTACCCACTACTCTACCACCATCATCCACCTATCCTTACATACCACCTACCCAACCTTTAGCATCCACATTCCAAAATGTGATAGCCTCTCAATCACCAAATAATTACCAATATGTTACCCAATCTCAACCACAATATCCACCTTACAGCCCTTTTGGTCCACCACCTCAAATTGACCTAATGAAGATGCTTATGTATAAGATGACAAACCTTGAGTCATCCATTTTAGGGGTTCATGACATCCTATTATATGATCAGATTTATAATGAACCTATTCATCCCTCTATCCCTATCAGACCTTACCCTCCTTAATGGGATCTTCCAAAATTTATCAAATTTTAGAGCAAGGAGGACCCCCAACAACACCTTAGGGATTTTAGGCACACATGTTACATGATTACTTATGATGATGCCCTTCTCCTTCGAAACTTCCCCATGTCTTTATCCACCCCGACACTTGATTGGTATAGTGCCCTTACTAGGGATTCAATCTTTTCTTTCACCCAACTAGCTCAGGTCTTCTTATATCACTTTTCCATTAACATTTCCAAAAAGGTCTCTATCACAGATCTCTATTCTATTAGGAAATTCTATGATGAGTCCATTACTGATTTCATCACCTATTAGAGAATAGTTATTAATCAACTTTCATTTTCCTTGTCTCAACCTAAACTTATCGAGCTTTTTACTCCAGCATGTGCCGAACATATATCTTCTACACTGTGTGTCCAAATCTTTAGAACTTTTGATAAAGCTTTTATCATGGAGCATAAGCTAGAAAACTAGGTCATAGATGAAGGAAAATTAAAGTTACAAAATAAAAAATCTACGTTCAAGACCAACTAAACCTCTTCTTCCAAACTAGACAACTAAGCCAACACCAAAATCAAGAGCAAGGGAACTGTGAATTCAGTTGTCCTTTAAACCACCCCTCTACCCAATGTCAATAAAAAAAACTCTCCCATTACCTTAAACCAAAACATAAATAACCCAAACTAAAGCAACCAAAAATATTTCACTCCACTTGGAGAATTTTATGCCTCAGTTCTGGATAAACTACTAAAAGCTAACCTCATATAGTTTCCCCCATCAAACCTCCTTAGTAGTTTGATTCTTCTTGTCCAGCACCTACTTGGTACAATGAGAATGACCTTTGTGATTTTCATTGGGTAATTAGACATGACATCAATCGATGTAATACTTTCAATAATGTTATTTAGACCCTTATCAACAAGGGAAAACTCATGTTGGATAATCTCATTACCCCTCAAAATCAAGCTCTTGATATTTTCAGGAAGCCTTTTCCCAACCATGACCCTACCAAAATTGAGGACACACAATATAAAGGTTCTCATGATGCCCACACTATCAATATGGTCATTAATACCCTTATCAATTAGGAACCTACCATCCAACCTACCTGTTTCTCCCCCACTTCACCCACCTTGGTGCTGGAGTCACTTTCCCTTCCTTTAGAGGCCTAAACTAAGGAGGTTCCTTTTTCCTTAGCTTCACTCATAGAGGCTTTAAAATCATCAACCACCCCTTTGAATAACCTATCAAAACAAACAACCATTCATAATCCACCATCTCCCTTAACCATAGGACAAACCACAGCTATGGACATTGTGCCTAGGGGAGCATTTTTTTCACAAACACCCCTCATAGAGAAGCCACCCAGTCCAAACTTACATCTCTTGCTTGAGGAAACAGACGAGGCTACCAATCCTCCTCCTTAGCCCATAGGTGTATCCTTGACATCCACTACTTGGGAGGCCATACTAGTATACAAACATTTTTCAAAAATCATTCAAAAGTTAGGTATGGTAACAAAACCAAAAATGGATCAAACCACTTTTGGGTAATAGTTAGGGCTTCCTTACATCAACAAACCCAAACATTTTGGCACTCCTTTAACCAACCAATCCATCATTTTTCCACCACCTATTAAATCAATCAAAACTTCTACCAATCTCTCACCTTCTCCATTAACCAAAATAGCCACCTTTCCAATGACCACACCACCAGCCATACCTTCCAAAACTCTTGGTTCCTTCCCTACATGAAGCTTGGTTCACCCATCCTTGAAAGTGGAATTAACCTCTTCCAATCCTATACCCAAACCTCAACCCAAACCAACCAAGGGGGAAAAACTGTTGAAGAGCCACATGTCTAGGATTATACCTCCCTCTACCTTGTCTTCCATCTTGGGGCCCCATCCCTGAACTTTGCTTATAAAGAAAGATCCATTTAACATATGTCATCCACCACCATTGGTTACAATAGTCCACCTACTATCTGACGTGTCAGTCCTTTCCAGAGTACCAATAGCCAAACTATCAACCTTGAACACCCCAACAACCAACATACCCAAACCAAAACCATTGATTAGAAAAAACACCTTACCTAAACCGTCTCTCACCAAACCCATTGCTATCGCCACGCCCACCTTCCCAACCAAAACCATAACCTATAAACCTTCCTAACCTCTATATGAATCCTATACAATCATTTTTTAAAAGTTACTACAATATTTTTACCTCACTTTGACCCCTATTAGTCCCTTTGATCCTCTTGGTTTGAAACTGGCTTGGTATAACGACTGTCAAACCTGTTCTTATCACATGACACCTAGGCATGACATGAAGAATTACAAAACTCTCTAAGCCATTATCCATCAACTCTATGATGAGGACGATCTTTTACTAGATTAACTTCCCTTAACTCCTCTACCAATGCACCCAACAACCATTTGTCAATGCATCCCTAATTCTCCACTCTCACCTCAGAGTGATAGATAATCTACCCAAACTCCTATCACACCTTTCCCCTCTATCCATATCATTAATGTGGTCACACGATCATAAAAAAAGGATAAAGGGAAGACCAAAGTGTCCATCCCATGGACACACCCACCTTATCATCCTAAACCACACTAGATCCCAATCTCTTCATCTTTAGTTAATCCCAAAGTTACCATCTTATGCACCTTTGAGGCTAACCCCTCTGAATCCATCATGAGGGTCATTCTTAAGCAATTACACCAGACTCTAGCTAAGATGAGCCTCTACGAACTCATTTTTACCTCACCTCACCATCATCAGGCCATGATAGAAGCTATGTAAGCTATTGAGGTCAAATCAGGTGATTCCCCACCTATAGAGGCATTCGTAGGTGCTCTCCAACTCTCCACCCTTATTAATTTCAAGGACTTAGAGATACCCTATATCCACCTTGAGGATCTAGATCCTCCTCTCTTTATTACTTCCTACATTAACCAAAGCCACATCAAATGGGTAATGATCGATGGGGGAGCCAACATTAACATCATCTCTTCCCATGCCTATGATCAACTCATATTATTGGACAATGTCATGTCCCAAACTTCATCTATCCTTAGATCCTTTAATGACACGATGACCACTACTTTGAGAATTGTTTTCCTCCACATTTGGCTCAGACCGTGCATGCTCCCCAAACTCTTATATGTGGTCAAAGGTGAATTTTAGTACAATGTTATACTAGGGTGACTTTAGATCCATGTTATGGGTTTCGTACCTTCTACCCTTCACCATTGTGTCAAATTTGAGCATGAGGGTCAGGTTATTACCATACAAGCTGACCCAAGCCCTTTTACAACATGCAATATGACCTACCAACCCAATGATGTCCTCCTACCTCCAAAAAAATCACCCTAAGCATTTGTTGCCAAGCCCTCAACTATGAAAAATGAAGCCATTACTTCTCCTTCCAAAAAGGCATCTACCAGTGTGTCTATTCTTGTGAACCAAATACCCACCACTGATACCTTGGATTCTAACTTCCAATGCCTTACCCTTGGAGAATACCATCTCCTTACCCTCGCTGATTTTCCTACTCCCCAAGAGTATGGGAAACTCAACCACCAACTAGGTTATGATCCCAACATTGGAGCTATTACTCTCCTAGGGCTTTGAGCTACCAAACCCACTTTATCTATGTAAGAATTGACAAGCCACTTGATGCCACCACTACCCCATCTTCACCACAACCATTCACATCTACATTCTCTTACTTGGACAACCCAAACTTCACTAATTTATACCTCCATAGGTGTACCTAGAAAGGGTTTGGCTTAGAATGATATGAGCATGGCCCACACACATTGATCTTGATTAAGACTCAAAAGCCTTATGAGATGTACGACCTTGGCTTCATTCTACCCAATAAGGAGAAAGCCAAACAACCTACTACTACCACTATTGCAAAAGAGACCCTTCCTCACCATCATGCCCTCCACCTGAGTGTGAGGATGAGGACATCATCCCACCTAATGTTTTTTGTCAACATGATTACCTTTGACCCCTTAACTTATCAAAAATAAGGGGTGTTAGTATCCTTCCCTTTGATCCATCCTAAACTAGTGGGAGAAGACTCTCCTACCATTAACATTGTCCAATGCTAGGATGATGGTTCTATTCTCACATACCTTGGTGCACTTGATCCCTCCATTCACAAATCCTTACCTCCCAAATCCTCAACAATGTTGATTGAATCCACTATGGATATTGACATACACACTTCAGGCAACCCTCATATTGTAAAATTGGGCCAACCTCTAACTTCTTAGGAACTTCAGGACTTCTCTACCTTCCTCCAAGATCACAACATTGCATTCACCTAGTCATATGCCAATATGCCTGGTATTGACCCAACCATTTCCACCCATAACATTACAACTAATCATGATGCCAAGCATATCAGATATAAACTCTGATTAGTGCATCCTCACATAGCCTAGAACTTTATTATTTGTCCTCTCTCAAAGTCAAACCAAAACTTAAGCCTCTCAATGATTCACATCTACATCCTTTCTATTGTTAAAGAAGGATCACAATCACCATTGGTGTAACTTAAGCTCATCCCCTGCAACCACATTTATTTCCCTCTTTTTAGGGTCAACCAACTATAGTTGAATCATGTCATTATCCATCATAGTCATACCCTAATATTGAACTATGGGTACCACGGTTCTACCTATGACATGATTCTCATGGTACTTCCCATCTTTTCAAGATTGGTTTCCATGGTTGTTGTCAGCTACACCTCTTTTCACCTACTAAACCTTCTTGTAACTCTAGCTTTGCCTTCATAAAGGTAACCCCTTGAGCATGTATAAGCAAGTCTATGTAAAGTAAAATCAAACAAAAGTAAAAGCAATATCAAAATCATAAACAAATCATGGGTCATTCTTAGCATTTGCATATTGCTTCATTGAAGGAAAACTATTGAAAACTTATCTGGAATTACAAAATGTAAGGTGGACTACTCTCTTGAAGGATAACTATCAAAAGCATTTGAACTAGGCACATAAACTTAGACCACTCCCTTGAAGGATGACCAAGTAATGCACTTGTCAAAAGATAACAATCTCTTAGAATCTTCCCACATTGATCAACTTTCCCAACCCCAAGCAAAATAAAAATAAGTAAAAAACCATAAGCAAAAGTAAAATCAATGATAAACACCACAATTAGCTCTCATAAAAGCAATAATCTTGGAAAACTACAATCGGCTCTCCTCAGTAAACTTCCCACATCAATCAGTCTACACTTTATATATGAGTATAGACTTGCTTATACTATCCTCTTGGAAGCCATTGGAAGAGGCATGTTAGTCTTGTAAAAGGCTCCAGTCTCACCCATCCTCTCTCCATATATCATATGCCTAGGACTATGAGCTTACTTAACACAATGTTATCAAGATACATATTTATCAACCTAAGCATGCTAATGTGAAGCATTTAAAAGGCTTATTTTCATTAAGACAATTCAACTTTAGGTTTATTTGTTGTCCTTATTAATGAGGAGGCATTATGTTTTTTTATCTTTTATTGGTTCATGTAGACATGCATGTCATGATTCCTCTCACCATCTTAAACATTTAGTTTTTTATCTACATACTTTATGTATTCTCATCACATATTCAACCATATACACATTTTATCTCCATGATCATAAAAAACAAATATCAAATCAAAAGCATAACATTATAAGCTATATCTATGAACTAGATCATTTACCTATCTATGATCAAAACACCATGAAAGTGCATCATATCACGTCATGCCATAAACATAATCTTATCCATCTACCATCAAAACATCATGAAAACATATATTATATCCTAATTCATTATCATGAGCATAAATAAAATCAATAATCAAAACATCATGAACAATATCATATGTCATCTACCAATCTATCCATAACATTACCACAATACATCTCATGCAAACCACATCATCATAACCATAACTGAAACCATTAATGATTACATCATCATATACCATATATCCATCCATAACACATCTTATCATATCTATGAACAAAATTAGAGCATCATAACTATCTTTAAAACATCACATGCCTAAGTTATTGAGTCAACATTCATAATGCATATATAGGAAACTATAGAGCATAAACCATAAGTATAAAAATAAACATCCACAATAACATGTAAACCATAAAAATACATCATTCATAACATCATAAATCATATACATCATGTCATCATAAATAATATATGTAACAATGTATAACCTGTCTCTCAAAACATGTACATCTTACTCCATCGACATGTAGGCTGATATCAAAATAGTGTACACCTATCACTATCAATATATATCAAAACATGTCTAAAACATGATCATGGGGAACCACTAACACTGGCCCCACTTACACCTATGCCACTGCTACTTTGCTCTACTTGTACCTACACTTACACTCCCATTTGGTGGTGGCCCCCTTGGTGTCCTTGCATGGCCCATTATAGAATCCCACTATCCTGGAGTAGCTATGGAGGGACTCCCTACCAAGCTAGCTCGATACTCACCATATCTCAAGAGGAAGTTGTGCTAACACTTTGAACTCATAATACTTGACCTCCTCCATAGTGGCTAGACAACATACTCATGACATTGTGTTTGGTGGTCCTCTTGCTGTTATCATGGCCACCTCTACGCTCTGCCTTAATAAGTCTCTCTCCTCTGTCACCAACCCAAGAGATATCCTTGTCTGATCTTGCTCACCAGTTAGGGTCAACACCTATGCCTATAATTTCATAACCTATCCCTGTAGTGTGGCCACATGTCCCTATAATGTCTGTACCTATGCCTAGGCTACAACTAAATCCCCCTATGCCTATCCATCATGACCAGCTAGATCTATAACCACTGTTCTCATGCCTCTGTCATCTCCACCAACATCTACAACTACATATATAGGTTGATACTAGGATATATATCCATCTGTATACCCATCATCACCTATAAGAGCTGTAATAAGGAGCTCCTCATACCCACCATCTAAAACTATGAGAGCAGGTTGGGGTATTGGTAACATAACCTTTGAATCCTCCTTCATGTACCTAGGATACCCTATACCAAACCAAATTGCCGATGTACCCTGTCAAATGATAGTAACTCTACCTCCCCCTCTCACTTGTCGATGATCCATCTGTAGCTCTGAAGGGTGAGGGTCTACCTATGGTACCTTGGCTATATTGGAAATTGAATATATGGCCTCCATGTGATGTCTCCAACCACTAGTGCACCCCTGAACCACTCAACATTATGGGTGCCACCTCGTGCACCTGATGCAACCATTTCATCCCTTCATCACATGAAGCCAATAGGGAGCTCTATCTGAGTATATCTAGCCCATGGTAATCTTACTGGTCTCGGCACCTGAATATGCTCATAGGCCTAATAATGTAGAACTAGGTTGACATTGCTTTTGTGTCTCCTGTGGTGCCTAAAACCCCATAATTCTCTATAGATCTGCATAATCAAAATAGGGACCCAACCAAGTATCGTCTAGCCTAGTAACAACTCCACCAAAACCCATAGTAAGAAATAGGGAATCCTTTCACTACTCAAATTTGAAATCCCAAAACATGTCACTACGATCATGAGCATGGTCATAAGCCTCCTCTCAGTCAGAGCTCTTTGATATAACATCGAGTACCAAAATCCCCTAGCATGCCATTAGACCTGATCGCTCTCATCCCCATACAAGTACTTGAGAAAATTGTCTCATTTCTCACACTCGATATGATAAATTGCCTCACCATGTAGTGGGAGCCTAGTAATCCTATGATCATCCAAGGGGAGAATAGTCATCTTCCCAGTCGGAAGCAAGAAAGTGTTTGTAGTAGGATCCCATCTCTTGATGAGTGTTATGACCATAAATGCATCTCAGGGCACATACTGGTAGTGTCTCATAGCCCCCAACACTACCTCCTCCATATGGGTCTAGTCCTCTAGAGTCATCCCCATGTGTATCTTGAGAAAGATGCACAACACATGATCATGCATCTAAATCTACTCCCTAACCTGCATCATATCAAATACTTGGCTTAGTCAATTCTATTATTGTCTACCCTAGCTTTTAACCCACCTAACCTATTCTACCTATTTACCCACCAAGTATACCATCTAAAGCCCTACAAGATCTGGCTACCTAGAAAAACCCAACCCATTTTTACCTCATTCATTTTTTAACACTTATTAAAAACCTTTTCTTTAATAGGTGATCGTTGATGATCATGGTGACCACCAACGGTTAGGCACCCACTTTTTATATTGGTGTCGACCATCAATGGTCAAGCTTGATCATCAACAATCACTACAGGTATTCCATGGATGGAATGCCCAAACCCTACCACACCAAATTCTATTCTAAAAAGTATGTAATATAACCCCATTTACTACCCCTAATACTCACATATGTCAATTTCCCTACCCCACCCCAACCATTATTATTTGTTCATGCAAATTTGCCCACAAAACCCCCAAAACCCTACTTATGGCATTCCAATGTAAACAGAGCATTCCTATCACAATCTTGACCCCTAACCAAATTCAATTACATAATATCACATCTATCTACAAAATTTAAGACACTACCTACCTAATTTCTTGATCTTTGTCAAGGTCAAAGCCCATGAATAGCTACCAGATCATGCCCACATGATCCCTACATCTCAAGTCCATGAAGATCGAACCCACATACCTCCAACCAACAAGCACTCACCAACTTAGTAAGCAATCTCTCCACAAGTGCCTCAATCGCCAGAGCAAAGCCAACCAAACCACAAAGTTACAAATGATAAAAAGTAATTTTATTTTCACTTTTTACCCTACGGATTTTTTAGGGTTTGCCCTAACCATTGATGATCAGGGTGACCATCAATGGTCACCTTTTGGGAGTCTTAACCGTTGATGGTCAAGATACCCCAAATTTACACTTGTACCTAAAGTAGCCCTTTTTAGTAAACCTAAACCAAGATTTACCCACTTTTGGAGATTATCTTCTCCAACCAATGTGACTACCTCATCACCTTGTCATTGGTCTATTTTGACCCATCTGGTGCATAATTGTAGACAATTTTTGCTTGGTCTTTTGACCATAGTGACAACATTACCATGTTGACCCATTTTTTATCTTGTGCCACCTCACATATACCGACTTGTTTGTGTCTTTTTGGACACATTTCCTACCTTAGATACCTATGACACTTGACCCATTTGTGTTTTCCCTAGGAGCACTTCTTATCTTGGATACCCACTAAAAACATTGAAATTAATTAGGAGGCTTACGTTTACAAGTGTTCTTAGCTACCATGTTTATATATGGTCATGCAATTCACTTGTCACTTGTCCTTCTTGGTATCAACCATTATTTTTACCAATGTTAACAACCTAATATATGCATGATCTTGGCTATGACACCTTTTTATCTCACTTTATGCACAAATTTGCATCTTGAGTACCCAACCTATCATTCACCTATTTTCATTACCAACTACCATTTCTCAAAAGTTGACCCGATTTCAGTTTCACCTCATTGACTTTCAATTTGAGGGGTAACACCTCCTCCCACTCTCAATGCAACCAGATCTTGGCCCATGCTCTATTTTTGTTTCGCAGCTCATTCACATAAGAAACATAACAAAAAGAGGCAAAATATAGATGCTAGAAATTTGTACACCTGTGCTTTCAAATGTCAACAATCTCTTGGGCCTACCTAGGACCCTCTTGGGACCAATTCAAACCAATTTGACCTAACCAAGCCCACCCACAGTCAGATTCACAAACTGACTCAACCTGGCCTTCAGGACCTCTTTCCTTTGGACCCTGACTATCGACGATCAGGGTGACCATCGACAATCACCATGGGAAACCCTAATCGTCAATGGTCAGGGTCCACTTCCTTAACAAAACACATGCAAACCACCTGCATTACTTTTCTAAATATAGTTTGTCTAAATCTTATTATGAGTCTTTGCATGGATAATTTATATTTAGACGGTTTAGTTACACCTTCACTTCCACCTCTTGCTTGTGCCTATAAGAGAGAGAGGCCTAGGAGGTCAAATCTATTTGCAATAATTATCAGGAGCTCAAAGATTTAAGAGTTTCTTTTTATAAGTTAATCAACATCATCAGTAATCTTATTGAGAGCCGACTTACCGTCACCTCTCAACTAAGTTCTCGAGTATCGTTACTCTATTAGAATCAACTCAGATTCCACCAATAGGCTAACTACTTCAACCACTCACCTAATCAACTTTTGGTAAGACAAGTACTTGTTTGTCAATATTCACGTATTTTATTTTCATTTTGCAATCAGTCTAATGCTTTCCCATCTCTCGAAATCCATCTTTCAAACCCCATGATTTTGTAATTAACAACACAGATTGTCAAGGAGAAAACCCCAGAACAACAAACATGCTCTAATCCCTAATTAGTCAGGATCTTGCTCTACCAATTAGAGCACATATGATTACTACTCGTATTAGCAACTAAACACGGAATTTAACAGAAGTAACAAGTAACTAGAAATATGAAACAACACAGGAATTGAGAGACAATACACTATCTTGTATTAATAACATACAGAAGAATATACAATAAAGAAGATGCCACTTCTTCCACCTCAGAGGTTTGCCACACCTCAAGACCTTCTTCCCTCTCTCTCTTGGTCACAACAATCAATTCCAATACAGAATTGATGTTCACCTCACCAAACAGTCAGTATCCTTCACTGCCAGTAATCCAGTGCTCCACGCACTCCAAGTAGATCCCCTGCTCTCTGTTGATACCTGCAAATAACTAGATCATACTCACCATGTAGAAGCCTTTCTACACACCTGAAGAACCCTTGTCCTTGCCTCACCAAGTCCTTATGATTCTTCAACCAGTACCCCGATGGATCTGCTCCAAGAACTTGCACACCCTGCAACTCTCATTGATCATACACTCTCAGTACCCCTAATGGTAACTAGGAGGAACTTCACAAGCTCACTCTACAAGCCCAATGGCTTTCTAGCACATACATACAATACAGCCCATGAGTCCATATATAGATCTAATGCTTACAATAATTAGACAACCTAATTACAATAATTAGACTCGCAACTCAAGACTAAGATTAGCCTTCAACATGCAAACTAGCAGTCCAAAAATAGACTCTCCCGGATTCGTCATGCAGACTGCCTGTTCTCCCACAGGCTGCCGACGTCGGCACCTTCATGACCGATGTCGGCCGACTGGTGACCCACGTCGGTTTCTTCCCTTTGCTATCTAACCGACGTCGGTTGATCTGACCGACGTCGGTTTCCTTGCTACTGCTTCAGCAACTCCTCGCAACTCTGGATCCTCCTTTACTTCTCCTGTTTGCATCTTGGTGAAGCTTTTAGCTCCACAACCTAACACAGATCTTCACACAGTAACTGTTGACGTTTGACTCAACCACCAATGGTCTGCACAACCGTCGATAGTCACCTTAAATGCCAACGATCACCCTAACCGCCGACGGTCACTATGGCAGTGAAAATAAACAAGCTGTTTTTGCCCATTTACCCTCAACCAAACCTGATTTTTTGTGTTTTTGATCACTCACATACCTCTTTCAGAGTTTCTGAAGCATACCCCAACCCCTTAGAACTAGTAATAATTAGTTTATCACTAATTTGATCATTTCTAGTCTTTTTTGTCAAGCAAATATTCTTGTGTTCAATTTTGGTACCTTTTGATTATTGATGTAAGTACATACTTTCCAATTTTGTGAACTTAATTATTTAAAACGTGTGGATTGACAACCCCTAAGGAAGCCCTTGCTTCCTAGATCTAGCTATTGCTAGGCAATCCACCCAACTATCTGTCTAACAAACAAGTTTGCTTTAGTGATTTTTTATTTGCAGGTCTTCCTCCCAAACCAAAGAGGAGCTCTTCACAATCTTTTGAATCAACGCGCACACAAACAAACAGGGTTTTCAACTTTCTTTTCTCTCTTCCTTCAAACTTAAAGTGAAAATTTATGTGAAACACCTATGCATGATGCAAAGTTAAAATCATGAAAACATATATTTCTATGGAGCTGACGGTGCCATAATTTATGAGCATATTTTTATTGGCAAGAAAGGAAGGTTTCTTGACATGATTCAAAATGTCCGCATGGTTTGACTCCTTACGACGTCGTCGTTTTTTTTTTTCTGCTTCTTGGTGTGTCTGCTATTGGGATTGTATGTTTTTGAATATTGATACAACCTGACATCGAATCTTCTCGAGGGAAGGCCAGCCAACCAGCCTTCCTTCTGCTCGTCAAATCTGTGTGTCGCTCACCACATTCTAGAATGAATTAGAGCTAGATTTGTCTGTGGTATTCTCATTTTCATTCTCATCGCCCTTTTTGTGTGTGCAAGCACGGTAAGCTTTATTACTCTGATTTGTTACATGGCGACATGAAATTAAGCATTTACATTTATTCATTTGTATTGTTATCATCGGTAACGGTTGGGTATGTTATGGCCTGTTGCCGTGTAGTGATGAAGGTTTATAGTGACATAACCAACCGTTTCCTGCGAACGTCCATCACCATTGATAACATATTAAGTCATTTCGTCCTTTTAAGTCCTACTCACTGAACAGAGCACTAGTCCCCACTTTGGGATTCGATCTTGTGACCCTCCACCGACCAATGCACCAGCCCATATGAAAATTGAACTGAATGGACGGTGCCCGCAGGTTTGTCTTATCAACTCGGGCGACAAATTTCAAGTGATGATGGAACAGCAAACGTGTCGTCAGGTCTTTCGTTATGACATTAATGATGGAAAATGCAGAATCGCATAATTCTTATCTTGAATTTCTCCTCTAAATTCTTTGGTTTTTTTTATAAATATAAATCTCGTCTGTTTCAGCGTAGAAATGATCAATTTACGATAACTACTGGCCTAATGTACGTTGCGAATTCCAAGGACAAAGGATCCACAAAGAGAAAAAGGTACTTGAATGGCATCTCTCTTTTAGGCTGTTGTCGGCGTTACCATAATATCCACTTTAATATGTCTAAACATAAATTAAAGATCTAAGTTGATTAAGTTAGATAGATTGTGAGTACATCAAATTCAAGTTATTGCAAGTGTTTCAAATAATATATTATTTGTATAAATATTTTGTGACATTTATAGATTTATTTAGTGTTAGTTTGAAGGGTTAGTCTTAATCGTATATATATAGGTTTATATTTATTATCGTGGTATTGAAGATGTTTTACAGTAAGTAGCGAATTATAATTGTATTGATGAAAGCAAATATGAAATTGAGTTAAAGAATTTTAAAAAATGATAGCAACATCTTCTTCTTGTATCCAAAATTTTGATTTCGATTCTCATGAAAACAGTTATAAAATTGGAAATAATGAAGTAGTTTTGATTTAAAAAGCTTTTTGGAATCAAACCATGTAAGTTTCCAGTATGATTTATTGATCTCTTCATGAATACCTTTGTTGATTTCATATTTAGTGAGTTGTGGAATGTTAATAGAAAACTCAAGAGGAGGTAGCATTTCTATATTGATATCCAATTTCTAGAGGAGAGTCATAACTCTTCCATACCAACAAGATTTTCAACCATGTTTGGAAAGTTGCATAGAAGATTGAAGTGCCAAGAATGGGTACCTATTCTGACTAGTGAAATAATTTGTCATGCATCGAAGCCTATGCAATATAGTGGTAACCGAGAAAGTCAAGGAACTAAAGAGTAGACATACCTTGAACTCTGCAAGAATAATTGAGTGAAGAATCATTCTTTTGGCTTAAATGTTTTTTGATAACATGTAGATGAAAATTATTTCCAAATGTTTAAAATCATTTTATCTCAAATATGGGCCACAAATATCACATTCAAATAATAGTGTGGGAGTAACTAATGTATGGAAAAGTTGAATATTAGTCTGGATATCTTGAAATTGGATATAAAAACATTATATTTACAAAGATGTTAATGTTGTATATCATTTTGCTAAGTCTTGCTTCTATTATAAGTACAAAGGTCCAGAGAAAACCACACCCAAGTAGGTGTAACAGTGCACCACCTTGACCTGTTTTGCTTTGTATATCAAATTAAATGTAAATGTTATTTTCTTTGTTAGATTGAATGCTATGATTTTGATAATGATGTCATTGAAATAATAGATAAAAGGCTTGGTAATCATTAAAACATGGACAAACTAGTCTGCATATGCATTGCAAACAAATCACTATGTAGATCTAACATAAGTAAAGTTGTGGTGAAGATCAAAGATGCTATCACATGAGGTTTGAAGATTATTGAGTTACAACAACACCCAGTTGGCCCACAACCCTATTTGCATTGAAGAGGATAGTATTTTAACAACATATGAATAAGTTGAGGGTGATGTTTATATGGTTGAAGATTGTTATCTTTTTTTATTAAGGGTAAAGGAGGGTTTTTTGAAAGGGACCCAACCCTTTTACAACCACAAAATAACTTGTCTAACAAAGCCATAAAATATAATGAAACCCTTTGAAACAATAAGAAACTCAAGAACAATTACTAAACAACATCTAATAGTAAAGGCCCAAACAACAAAGCAATCAACTAGGGAGTAAAATCTAAAGCTAATCAAAAGCACTAAGGCTCAGGGAAGATCAAGAAAAAATAAACTCGATCCCAACTAGAAACCAATAAAGTTAACAAAGCAATGATATTATGAATAAGCCAAGAAGACTACTCCAAAGTAGGAAAGGCCCAAAGGACAATTTGCAAAATTAAACATAGGCTACAACCAATCTAATTCCTCACCAAGGAAGAATGTCATCCAAAGTACATTAAATGCCATCTATAATCAATTTCTCAGCTTCTAATCTCAATAATTTTACTTCATGCCTATGACACCTTTTTTTGGGAGAAACACCTATGTTATCAAGAATTTTTGAAATAGAAGTCCTAGGAGGGGATGAAACATCGACAACTCATTGAGGAGGTGTTAGATAAGGAGTAGACATTGAATAAAAATTGGTATTTTCATCCAAAAGATCCATCTGACCTTGAGAAAACAAGAATGAGGATGGTAAAAAATTTCATGATTTCATCATAAGAAATCTTAATCTAGTGGCCCTTCTTTATTTTTCCAAACCTATCATCCAAAATAATGAGAGGACCCTCAAATCATGTAAAGTCACCCAAAAATCAGATGCCCATGAAGATTACAATAGAAGTAATGAAAAGGGAGACCTTCATAATTGAAAAAATGTGTCCAAGATCCATGGAAGGAATGGAAATTGACTGAGTGGAAGAAAGGATTAGAGAGATCCAATAAGGTACATGGTTGAACAAATATAAGTCCCTAAGAGTTGACATCCACTTCCATGAAGGAGTCCACTTTGTTCAATATAATATTGATGTTATCTTCCTTTCTAAAAAGTAGGGGTAAATTATAAAATCTGATCCACAAGAGAACAATTGAAAGGGACTCCTTAGATGGATAAAAAAGGGGGAATAGAGGTGGAAGAAAAACCCAAACAATGGGTTATCTTAAAGTTTATTGAATTTGAAATAGTATTTTATTTAAAATTTGGAGAACCATTATTTGCCACCGTACTCAAGACAATTATGAAGTGTAACAGAGTTTTAACTAAAATTGTGATGAATACGTATATATATTTTGATGATAAAAAACTTTTAGAAAATTTTCATTGAGAAAATTCTCCCTAATTTAATGATTACGCAGGTCAATTGACATTTATTACATTAATTAAAATAGAGAATATTGGACAACAAAAAATGGGCTCAAGGGATTTATTAATCCTTAAATTGCATCATTTTAGAATCTTTGAGTACTTATTAATTATTTATTTAAATTACATTTTATTGACATGTTTCATTATGAGTTAATATTAGCTTTTGATTAGTAATTGATATTTATTATGTCCCTCTTGTATTATTTAATTAAATTAGGTTTTCATAACAATTAATCTTTGTATTAAAAATTGTTTATAGTTGAATTGCAATGTGACTAGTCTTGCCATTAAATGTTTAATAAAAAATCTTATATAGTTTAATTAATTAATTTTAGTTTGTGAACATATAATTAATAGGTAGTAGCTCTCTTAACCAGAGTGCATGATTAAGTTTCCTAACATTAATAATATTTATTCATAACCAATACATGAATCATAATAATTGTCTTATCCAACCATGTGATTAAGTTGCCTAGCAAATGTAATATTTATTCATAATTGATCATAAAATTAGTGTTTTATATATTCCTAAGTACCTTAGTGTTCATAAAATTATAAATAAAAACCACACTAATTACAATGTAGACAATGGTGGTCTAGATAGTTAGTTTATATGTCAGTGGACATCTATAAAAAGAGTCTTGATCCATTGCTCATACTTATTTTTTGTATTGATTATAGATCATGGGTTGTGATCTAAAACACGCCGATCAATTTTTTTGACAAAGTTTATCCAAGCATTCTTTTTATTAATCTATATATTACAGTGATATAATTCAATCTATACATTACATTGAAATAAAGTGATTTGATACATTATGTAATGTCCTTTTGAGGGAATTTTCTATATTCTATTTTTTTTTAATCTGGAATATCAGATGAATACTAGATAGTAAAACACCATTATGATAAAAAGGATCATAGGTGTATTTATTATAATGAAACATAAGCATGCAAATAAAATCAATTACATCAATATTAAAATTACTTAAAAAACCCTAACTTAGATCAACTAGACAATACATTACACTAAATTTATTAATTATTTTATAACTAACCCATTTGGTATGTTTACTAACAATCAGTTAAGAATAAATAGATCACATGTAACACTATAATAGGGTAAATCAACAACATGTACTACCCAAAACCTTCATATAATCCCCAATAGGAAAAACAACATATGAAAATAGTATGGCCAATAATTGTATGTAGTACAACAACAACAATCCTATATGGTAGGCTATTAAAAAAACCCTACCTCAAGTTTCTATCAGTATGATAGAAGTAATATGGAATGCAGGGATTGTATGATAGTCAAGGATTTGAACAATAATCATAGAAAACCTTAGGCATAACTATCACAATGGTGGTGATTTATGGCATAGTTGTATGAAAACCTTCCCTAGGTCACAATATCCATTGATGAGAAATAAACCCTGATTTAGATAACTGATAAAACCTCATAAAATTTTATAAATTGATCACAACCACCATCCAATTGAAATATGAATTTAACTTGATTTGTCTACACAATTATGATCCTTGGATGGAATCACCTCAATGGGTATGAGGGGTTTCATCCTCTACACTTGTACATCATTAGGTTTTCATCCTTAGATGAAAAATTTGAACACAAAAGTTTCAACCTAAAAATAGGGTTTTAATTTCAAAGAGGAAAAATTAATAATCCTTTTGAGCCAAATGTTTATTTTTATAATTTCTCTTTTCATTCCAAAAATCCTAAAAATGTTTTAAGACATTTTAAAATAGTTATTACATTTTATCTTAATAAATATTAATTTTGTACCCCTAAGGTAGCAGCTCAATGGTATGTCCTTGCAACAGTGACCAGTACATTATTGGTTTGATCCTAATAGAATCAAAAGCATTGGGTGGGGCACTGGTATAAGCTTGAGGGTTTAGTCTATTGAAATCACCCTAAAAGCTATGTGACTAAGTATGTTGTAGGTTATTGGGTCCATAATAGTGTTTGCAATCTGAGAATAACAAGATACCCTCAGTTACCAAAAAATTACTTCTACCCCCTTTTATAATAATAATACATAACTATCATTTTTTAAAAGTTATATAGTAAAGTGACTTTGGACAACTTAGAATATTATTATTAAATTATTTATAAAATTAAATATTTCAAAAAGGGGACATGACAATTTGTCCTTCTCGAAATTACTTGTTCTCATGTAATTACAAGCTCAACTACTCTAATTTTCTCCATCTAGTCATCTTTGTAATACATGGATCCTAATTCATCCTTGGGAACTTTCAATTCCATGTTCCAAATTCTTCATGTGATGCAATTTGTTCTTTTAACTACATAACTTTTGTTGCCCTTGAATCGTTATCCATACATCCATCTGAGACACCAAAAACATTATTGGCCAAGGATGAGGCAACAATACAAACATTTGATTCATATTTGATAAAGAATAATTTGAATGTATTGATAAATTCATTCATTTATTTTACTAAATCCATGACATATTTATCAAATAAATGTTCTTATAATCCAATGATAAATGTAAATTACCCTAAATATTGAATATGATATATGCCATTATCGAAAGGTACTCTAAGTCCTAACATTAAAGCATGTAATTCCATAAGCACCGTAACTATTTTACCTAAACCAACCATCACTTTGTATGTCATAAAATCATTAGGTATCTGTAGTATTATCCTAGATCTTGACTTCCCAAAATTTTATTCATATATGCTAGCTAATTTAGGTTTATAGATAAGATCGAAATACCTCCCATCCATGATTGTAGTTGAGACTTTAATATTTTCATGTCTAAGGTAACTATATGACTTTGATGCAAGGTGAAACAACTAATTAACCTTGTCATCATCACTATTGATCAAAATTACATGCATGCCTAGACTTTGTATCTCTTTATGTAAAATAAATTTTTTTGATCTCTACCATATTGACAATATGGGAAAAAATATCACATAAGAGATCACACATTTCATAAAATTATGCATAGTATGAATACTCAATATTGGAGAGATTATAACCAAGAAATGAACTCTTGTGCTCATTCTCATTGAATAAATTTTGTACCTTTGCAACATTATCAACCAGTATGCATAGATTTTAGGGACCTTAAGCCATTTCCATTTCTTTTAATGTTTCATATACCACATCAAATTTATTGTCACCATCAAGTGTCTTAACTTGAATATTTTATTAAAAGAGAACATAAACCTCCTTTTATCCCTTGACATCAAATTGAAGATCATAAAATAACTCTTTGCCACTAGATTTATAATTCACACCAAATCAATCTATGTAATTTTGAAAAATCTCCTTTGTCATCTCTTCTAGATGATTAAATAATGTTATGTTGAACTCATGCACATCATGTTGTTGATAAGATTCATATATGGACCAACCAAATGATTGTGTAAGTTATTTTGTGGATACACGATCATTAGGTTCTGTATATTATAAAAGATGTTCAACAAATAGTAAAAACATCATAATGCACCACTTTTCTCCTCCTATTTAATAAATAATCTAGACTACCATAACATTGAGTTATAATGGATAATTGAATGATATGATAAGTTATACCTCCTAAAATATGGTGCAAATCAAACTATGTATATGATGAAAATAAGTTAAAACAGTCATAAATAACCTATAATTTCACTTGAATCAGAACTATGGTGGTTGACATGTTCCCTTCAAATGAGACTTTATGATTACATCATCTAGTGATAATACCCACTTAAAATGTGCAAAATTTTAGGTTTTCATGACTAAAAACAACAATTCATGAACTAAAATTATCAAACCTAGTAACATGACATTGCAATAACAACTACAAACTTACATATCCACTTGTATAAGTGAAAATAAAATAATGTGGTAGATGATAATGGTGACAAGAGTAACATTACTGGTGATTCATAGTTTCCATGAGTATGTTTCCTTTATCATTTAATGGTAGAATCCCATCACCACACATTCCCTTCATGTCTTATTAGTGATCCTTTACACAAATATCCAAGTTTGGAATTACTGCACCATGATTATGATGCACTACTCTGGTATTCATGTAAATATCCCCTTGAGATCTTCTTGTGGTACTTATAACTTCCTTAATAGGAAGGATAC
Source organism: Torreya grandis (assembly GCA_037957365.1). Lineage (NCBI taxonomy): Eukaryota > Viridiplantae > Streptophyta > Pinopsida > Cupressales > Taxaceae > Torreya > Torreya grandis. The sequence goes on from JARHVA010001135.1 coordinate 3,818,535, forward strand.
ATCTAACATAATTCCTCAAATCTTAATGGTATTCTCTACTCAAGGGAAATCTTGTAAGTACAAAATAAAATAACATGCAAATCTAATCCAAAATACACCAAATATCATCATGAGAAGATATCTCACCTAAACCCATGTCATAAGAGTCATTATACACCTTGTGTGTACCCCAAATATTGACAAGTTTTTATGCCATCATGAAAATTGAAAATTAAAATCAATGAAAAAACCATCGAATGAGCTAGAATGCTAGATCTCACAATAGAGGCTATGACATTCGGCTACTAGAAATACTCTACTACCATGTTGTAGTGGACCATAATGGAGGATTAGGACTAGAAATGATCAAATACATGAAGAAAACATGTGTAGTAGTGAAATCCAAACAAAAAACTCAAATGGAAGAAGCTTGTCTTCACATTTAAAATTTGTATTAATGAGCATTAACATTAGCCAAAAAGTACACAAGAAAGTACATTAAATAATGAGTAATTAGGTAATCAAAAAAAGGTAATTAACTCAAATAATAATTATAAAATGACTTAAATTAAATTTCTCTTTGATAAGTAGGAGGTATTTTCCATAGTGAGTCAAATTATGATTTTGCTATCAAGATTCAAATGTGTAGTTTTTGAGTCAAACTCATTGATCCATGTTTCATGAGTATTGGTTCACGCAAACCCATCTCTCATGAGAATGAATGATACACTTAACACTCATTGCATCTAGGTGATGCTCACATGGGTGAAGCATTTGACCTTCTCAGGAGGTCACCCATCCAAATATTACTCCAACTCAAGCATGCTTAACCATGGAGTTTTATCTAAGGTTAAGCCCACTTAGATTACTACCCCATTTTTCAAATGGGGTAACAATATAAGTGGGCTTAGGGTATAAATATATTTCAAATGGGGTACCAATCTAAGTGGGCTTAACCTTAGAGGAAACTCCATGGTTAAGCATGCCTGAGTTGGAGTAGTACTGGGATGGGTGACCTCCTAAGAAGGCCCAATGCTTCACCCATGTAAGAATCACCTAGATGCAATGAGTGCTAAGTGGATCATTAATTATCATGAGAGATGGTTTCACATGAACCACTACTCATAAAACATGAGTCAATGAGTTTGACTCAAAAACTACACATTTGAATCCTAATAGAAATATAATAGATTTCCTTTTATTACCTATTATTAACCTAAGCAAGTTAATTATACCATGTAGGTAAAACCACATAGGGGAAAAGGCCTACACTAACATTTCAATAATGTGAATTTTATAAAAAAAAAATCCTTAAAATATGACAAAAACATTGAATACTCTCCTTTTTTTAAATATGGGTAAGTGTATGAAGTTGGGGGATAATTCTATGGATATTTACCCTAACACATACACATTATATATATTACACATATTAATAATATCTATAATGCATCCTCATTATTTGAAACTAGGCTAAAAAGTATTGAACCTAAACACATATGTGCTATAACACATGATTTTTATATAGTGAAAGGAATGCATACACATTGTATACATATAATATTTTTAATTTTTATCAAATATTGATGCTTCACATCTTTCATGAACCCATTGTAACTCAATCTCTCTAAGTGCATACCTTAAGGGGTACATCAAGAAAGGGGTGGGTGGACCTTTGGTGCTTTGCAGGAAATTTATCCCTTATTGCCTCATTATTTCCAATCCAACTATTTCCCAAAACCTCTTCCTAAGATGTTTCTCCTCCCTTGCACAATTTTCTAGTTTTTTTCTCTTTCTATCTTTCTTCTCCTTTCTTGGTACCCTTTTACTTTCTTAAAAAACTAGGTCAATTTTTTCAACCTAGTGCAATTCAGGGTCACTTTAGCTCTTTAGGTTTATTAGCCTTTCGATTGACCTAGCATAGTCTTTTGGCATTAGCCCAAAAATGTGCTAGGTCGACTATGTAGACCTAGCATAACTGACATATCTAAATGATTTTTGGGTGAGATAATCCTATATATACAAGGTCATTTTGGTTATTGTTATAATATTTAATAAAGAGTCATTATTCACTCACGCTTCTTCACAATCTGCTCTTACACCATTCTACTTGAGGAGACTTAGCTTGGGTTTTTTATTTTGGAGAATCTAGTCTTGTGGATAGCTATTGGATGATTTGGCCTAACAAAGTGATCCTTACGAACCAAACCAACCTCTAGTGAAGCCCCATTGGCCAAGGGAGAGATTGAATCACAATGGGTTCACATTTACTTAAGTATGTTCTAACTTTGTTCTCCTCTTTTTTAGTAGATAGAAGTAGCATCAGTGTTGGATTAAATAGTATTAATCTTCATATTCTATGTATGAGGGTGTTACTCATACTTACTTTATTTGAAGTTCCCTATACATATTTGATTTATTTGCATCTAACCCCTCACATTATGCCATAAGCTTTGGTATGCACTAGATTAGTTTACTTTTCTTATTATTAAAATAGTTTACTCTTTTGTTTATTAGCATAAGTAAAATATAAAATCATAAGACTCTTTTAGGTTTATTATGTGATTGTGTCATAATGTAGGCTTTGGAACCCTTCCTAGCATGATATGTTATGACAAGTGATACAAGTGATCCCCTAATTAGGTCTAGTGGATCTCCATATTGGTCATGCTCCCACTTAACAAGTGTATACTCCAATTGGAAGTGTAAGTGTGATATATCTTATCTAATCTAGTATTAGTTCATGTACATCATGAAATTCTAATTGTATACATTCTGGTGAACCTGACGTGAATCTTATCCCATCATTGGTTGGATTGTCTTCACATTTCTATTTATGTCTCTTTTCTTGTTAGTATTTTCATAATTTAATTCCTTTTATCATCATTTTTATCACTTATTTGTTCCCTATTTTAATTTTCTATGTCATCATGAGTCCAATGTATTTTATGTTTCATAAAATAGATGAGTAGATCCAAAGATATATGTAAAACAAAATCCTTATATTTGAATATTGTATTAGGTCAACCCTGTCAACCTATTATCTTTTTTAGCTTCTGTTCACTGGACTAGGTCAACTTGGTCAACCTATTACTATTTACAAACTCTTTTGATTTCTTTTTTAACCTCTATGCACTATACTAGATCAACTTGGTTAACCTAGTATAGATTTACAGTCCATGTTTCTATGCTAGGTCAATCGGGTCAACCTAATACAATTTTCTACCTTCTTTGCTTTTTGCATTTTCTATATGTTTGACTTAGTTCTTTATCTACATGGTTTAGTTATTTGTCTCTATCTATTATTCTGATTGCTTAACATTATTTTTATTTCTGCAAGCATCATATCTCCCATTAGAATCTTCTTAGATAGCCTAAATTCATTTAGACGCTCTATGGGGTTCTCTTTTCTTCTTATCTTTTCTTCCTATTTTAAGCTATTGGGGCATCTTGTGATGCCCATCCACACATTACTCTAACCTTTAGGTCATCTTGTGATACCCACCCACATATCATTTTAGATTTTGGGGCATCTTGGGATGCCCATCCTTACATCCACTTACCCTTTGAGGCATCTTGTGATGCCCACTCTTATTCTCCCTTACATGCTACCAAACTAACTCAAATTCAAAAAACTTTTTGAGACACATAGGCTTGTCTCTCACATGCTCATATTTGATATAGCCATTAATTTAGGAACCTTATCCTTATTATCATGCTTTTTATCTATATCTATCTAATAAATTTTGTAGGTTACTTAAGCATGGGTCTCTCCCTCTTCAGTAGTTCCCTCTTGATCACAAATTTTTATTCCTTCCTTTTTGGTCTTTTGGTTTCTTGATGTACCATAGTATTCATTATCTTATTTTTTTTAATTCTCATTTTTTCTTGCCAATTTTGATTTGGTGCCCCTTGGGATTTTATTTTGTGTATTGCTTCATAATACCATGGATAGGATCCACCATCCCTCACAAAACCTCCCTCTTTTTATCATTCCTTCTCTTGTTGCTGCTTGCCAATGTTATTTTTGCATCCTTTGGGTTTTTCTTTATTAGGTTTTTTGTAAAAAGGTTCCCCTACTTTGCTTTTCTCTTGCTTATTATCACCCTCATGGATCCCTCTTTTATGAGTTACTTTATAAGACCGTGGATCGGACCCAACCTTCCTCATAAAATTACCATTTTTTCATGTTTTTGATCCTTGTTCTTAGACTTTAGATTTTGCTTATTTTTTTCGATGGAATTTTCATAACAATATATGTTAGTGTATTTTCCTCCATTTCCCTCATTCTTATGATAAGGAATCACATTTTAGTTTCATTATATCTTTTATTTTTTCCCTTTGTCACATTTTTTGCAATTTGAAGCAATTCAAATTGTTCCATGTGTCATTCCTCTTGATTTCCATTTTTATTCACCTCCACATTGGTTAAAAAGAGGTCTAAGTTAATATAGCACTTTTATTTCACCTAGATTTATGAGACTCTCAGATCCCATGCTCTTTAAAGTTCTCTCTCTTAGAAACTTTGTCCAAAGTTTTCAAATGAAAGTCATCTTTAGCACCCATGTTTGGTTTTTTAAATCCATATAGAGGAGGAATATAAAAATCCATCAAGAAAATTAAAAGCCAAATAATTTTAAATAAAAGGCAATGATAACTAAAAGGCAACATACAAATTTCAAAACTCAAATTCACACCAAAAGATGTGATTACAAGCACATCTCCTATCTATAATCAAAGGTCAAACTCAATAGTCATCTTCACATAGATTTGAAGTCCTTTGGGGTGTGGTAGGCTAGTAGATTAGAATATGAGAATTCAAAAAATCTATGGTGCTACCTACTTTCTCACACAAGTACCCAATCTTCGTAGTAGACCAACAGATTTTGTAAGGGGTCTTAAAGAATGGGGAACACATCGTGGGGAGGTAGGTCTATTTTAATTTTCATGCATATAGCCTTCATGGGATGATATATATACTCCATTTGTTGTGTAGCTAATATAAGTTCTTCAGAGTCCCTAAGGTTGATAGTCCTCTTGTTTTGACAAACCAAATTTGAGTGTCTTGACTTTGATAAAGAGTTTCTCTACCTTGGTTTTTATTTCATTCTCCCTTCCACCCATTTCATCTCTCCCCTTGATAGACAAATTGTGATTAAAAATATATTTTCCCTCTTCTTTGAATTCCTTTTTTATCTCTTAAAAACATACTAACACTAATTTGTTTCAGCTTTATCTATCCATCGACACAAAACATGTTTGAGCAACTTTGGATCATTTTCTTTATAACACTTTACATTTACTAGACTTACTTTACTTTACTTTTCCCATTTATCATGATTTTGCTATCCTACTATCATGAAAACCTGAGTTCACACCCTTTTTCCATTGTTGCATGAGATGTGGTTTGTTATTACTCACTCATCAATTTTGTTTTCCCTTTTATGCACCTTTTTCCATTGTTGATTGAGATGTGGATTGTTACTGCTCTCTCATCAATGTTATTTTACCATTTTGATAGTTTTATTTTTTTTCATTGATTTTTCTTACTTATCATTCCTTTTTTAAACATGTATCCTTGGTTTGATTTGGTGAGTTTGCCTTTTCTTACTTGAGGTTTACTTGTTTGAGTTTTTTGGTATTTAGTAACCTTAGATTTTTGGTTACCATATTTACTCTTGTTTGACTTAGTCATTTGGTCTAACATATCAATTGTCACCCAACTTGCCAAATTTACAAGTACATCCCATCCACATAGCACCAATTATCTTGGCATTTCTTATGTTTATTTGTTTTTTCTCCTTAGTTTTATATTTTTGGGTTTGTTGAAAGCAGTCTTTGCACCCTACACAATGAAAACTAATAACATAAATGACAACCATCCTGTAATAAAAGGTAAGTCAAGGTATGCATTGCATTTAATTTTTAGTTATTTAATTTTTAGATTATTTTCCCTTTCTATAATTTACTTTGAGTTATTTTATGTTTTTAAAATATTACAACATTATTTTAGCATCAACGTTGTGTGTGTCCTTATGTTCTTTCTCAAAGCACCATCCCCTGTTACACCTTAGTGACACGTGATCAGCTTCAAGTGGGGCATATGTATACACATAATATTTTTAACTTTATCAAATATTGATGCTTTACATCTTGTAGAAACCCATCATGACTCAATCTCTCTAAGTGCATGCCTTAATGGGTGCACTGAGAAAGGGGTGGGCAGACTTTTGGTGCTTTGTAGGATTGTTGTCCCTTATTACCTCATTATTTCCAATCCAACTAGTTCTCAAAACCTCTTCCTAAGTTATTTCTCCTCTCTTTCATAGTCTTCTAGTCTTTTCATCTTTCTATCCTTCTCTTTACTTGGTACCCTTTTTACTTGCTCAACAAACTAGGTCAACTCGATCGACCTAGTGCAATTCATGGCCACTTCAGCTCTTTAGGTTTCTTAGCCTTTTGACAGACCTAGCAAAGACTTTTGGCATTAACCCAGAAATATGCTAGGTTGACTGGGTTGAACTAACTTAACTAACATGTCTGAATGATTTTTAGGTGAGATACTCCTATATATACAAGGTCATTTTGGTCATTATTAGAATATGCAATAAAGAGTCATTATTCATATATGATTCTTCACAATCTACTCTTCCACCATTCTACTTGAGGAAACTTAGCTTAGGTTTCTTATTTTGGATAATCTAGTCTTATGGATAGGTCTTTGATGCTTTAGCCTAACAAAGTGATCCTTACGAACCACAACAACCTCTTGTGAAGCCCCATTGGCCAAGAGGGAGATTGAATCATGACAATATCACATTTAGGTAAGTATATTTTAACTTTGTTCTCCTCTCTTTTAGTAGATATAAGTAGCATAAGTGTTTGATCAAATAATATTACTCTTCATATTCTATGTATTAGGGTGTTAATCATACTTACTTTATTTAAAGTTCCCTATACATATTTGTTTGCTTTGCATATAACCCCTCACATTGTGCCACAAGCTTTGGTGCACACTAGATTAGTTCACTTTTCTTGTTATTAGAATAGTTTACTCTCTTGTTTATTTTCATAAGTGAAATATAAAATAATAGGACTCTTTTAGGGTTGTTGTCTGATTGTGTTAGACTATAGGATTTAGAAACCTTCCTAGCATGATATGTTGTGATAGGTGATACAAGTGATCCTCTAATCAGGTCTAGTATATCCCCTTATTGGTCATGCTCTCACTTAACAAGTGTATACCCAATTAGAAGTGTAGATGTGCTCTATCTTATCTGATCTAGGATTAATTCATGTACATCATGCAATTTTTATTTCATACACATGTTATCTTCACATTATGTAAGAAAATCTCAAAATATATATGGGAAGTGGTAGATGGTCTAATAACACATGGTTTACTAAAATAAATGTTAAGTAATATATTACATTGAATTTATTTTAGTAAATATAATAAATTAGGTCCACTCTACATTTAATAAAGTTGGTCTCACAGCTATACGCCTTACGATTTTGAAGACAAAACTTTAAAATATAATATGGTTAATACTTAGGCATTTTTAGTGTCTTCATATTAAACTTCAGGATTTTATGGTAGAATTTTTACAATTTATGTCCATTTTGGTAAACTTATAATCATTTTTTAGGTTTGTGTGCCTTGTAGATTGCTTCCTAGAATTTATAGGAGTCATAAGTTTGTAAAACATTAAGTTTACAAACCACTCACATTGAAATCAAGCCAAAGTGGTTTGATTGGGGAAACATAGGTGACATTCATGACCTACACACATCAAATGACCAATTTTTGTTAATTTTATTTGCTCATCATTCCTCACTCATCCCTAATCACTTCCTCTTCATATCTCATCACCCCTAATCACTCTCTCTTCATTCCTCATTGTCCCTAATAACTCTATCATTTACTATAACTATCCATCATCATCTCTAATCACTCTTTCATCATCCCTCATCATCCCTAATCAATGCTTCATAGTCCCTCATCATCTCTAATCACTCCCTCAATGACCCTCACCATCCCTCACCATCCCTAATCACTCTCTCATCATCCCTAATCCCTCATCATACCTAATCAATCCCTCTTGGTCCTTCATCATCCCTAATCACTCCCTCATTAAACCTCATCATTTATAATCACTCCCTCATCATCTTTAATCACTCCCTCATTGACCCTTACCATCCCTCATCATCCATAATCATGTCTTCATCATCACTCATCATCTCTAATCATTCCTTCCTCATCCCTCATTGACTCTAATCACTCCTTCAATACTCTTCATCATCCCTTATCATCCCTAATCTTCCCTAATTAATCCCCCATCATCCCTCATCATCTCTACTCACTCCCTTTCATCCCTCCTCATCCTTAATCACTCTATCTAATACCTTGGTGGGTGCAATAAATTCTTGCTTGGGCCTGATTGGCTTATTTTCTTATTCTAACTTTTATACACTCAAATAAGGACCAAATAAACTCTTCTTTCACTCAAATAAGGAAATCAAAGATATCATATGATTATATGGTGGGATTCATATTTTCATTTCATGGTTCATATGGATTCATCTTGTCAAGTGAACTAATGGTACTTTGATTGAGAATATATAATGTTGTATCAAATGTATCACCCCAAATTAGTTTCTCAATCCATTTATGCACGAGCATCAAAGGTTTGGACACACAAAAATAGGTTTGGACACACAAAAATAGTATATAAAGTTCTTTGTGAGTCTATAAATTTGAGTTCCAATGTCTATTGATTTTTTTGATGTTCTTTATATGCCATCAATTCCTGTTGGCTATTGTTACACTGATTTAGCCACCTGAGTGGTTCCCAAAAATTGATTCTTGATGAACCTATATTTACCAATTTTGTCAACAAGGATATTACCAAAACATGGTTGGTTCCCTATATTCCCTATGTTATCAACTTGATATACACATATATTCTTATAATGATTACAATTCTTAACAACATCTCAATCAACGATTTAGCTAATGGGCTTGTTCTTTATGCATCATTGGTGCCTAATATGCCTTAAAACATTAAAAAGTGAAAACAAATAGAATATCAAGGGTAAAAATATGAAATGTCACAATATAATGGGGAGGTTTAGACATTCTATCCTATCTCTATAAGTAGGATAAATGGAAATTATAAAGGGGTTTTCTGGTGTTTAGAATGCAAGAATGTATTGGTGAACCAACTAATGTTGGACTATGAAGTGATTGTATTTTCTCCATGTTGGTACTTCATATCCTTTTGGAAAATGTCTATCAAATCGAATATGTGTACTCTTTAAAACACATATTTTAGAGGGAAAATTTAATATTTTAAAAAAATGGAAGGAAAGGGTGTATGCCCTATGGTAAAGGGCATACACCCTATGCAATATAAATGGCGTACACCATTTGGCAAGATGGTTTTGTGTTTATTATTATTTTTTATTAGTGTGTGTATATATTTAGTAAAACAAATGTAAGAAATGTATGTTTTCATTTAATTTATATTACATTTTATATTATTATAATTTAATTTTAATTCATTAAATATAATAAATTAGGGGCACTCCATAGTTTGAAATGAATTGTAGAGCTATAAGAGTTACCAATTAGAAGATAATTTTTTTAAATCTATTATGATCAATACTTAGTATTAAAAATTTTAGGATTGGAATATATAATGAGAAATGAAGTTTTGAATCATGTTACATAAGTAATAAATATATACCATGGACTATGCCCCACCTAATTTACCTAATTGAGTATGACCTACCCAATTAAATCCCTGATCCATATCTTGATCTTAAATATGCCCTACCTAAATACTCAATCCATGTCTTGATCTTGACTATGCCCTACCTACCATCTTGTAATTGAGTATGTACTACCTACTTTACCTACTTGAGTGTATCCTACCTACCTATACTTTTTTCCCTACCTACTTGTGTATGCCCTACTTACTTGAGTGATTTCCTTGAATATCCATTACCTTATTGAGTATGCCTTATTCGATTGAATACCCAAGCCATATATTGATTTTGAATATAGGTATCTAATCCTATCCATATCTATCTTACCCAAGACATTTATTGAAAGGAGAGGGGGCATTATCATATCAAGGGATAAATTAGAGTGGGAATTATCAAGGGATGCTTGCAAAATATGAGAGATGCATTATCACCTATATGGAGAAAGGAGAGGGGAAATTGAATGAGCCATATATTAAAACAAAATGGGTCATTCTCACTTATATATAAAAAGGAATGACTAGGGAAAATCAAGTAAAAGGCTTGAAGGTGGATTTATGGCAAATTCCTAAATAATTTATGGGATTTTCAATCAATGGGTTTATTGATAAGCATAAAAGATAAACATATAATATGAAACCTATAAAATACATGTAGTAATGATAGATTCAATCATGAAATACATCTACTACATATCCAATACTACATGTGTATGTGTGTAGTCACTCATACATGACATCTACATGTAGTAATGACATAGTATCTTATATCAGACATAAATTAGCTAATCACCCTAGTACACTCCATTTAGAATAGAAAGAATAAAAACACAATTAAAAATTCATCCTAAAAATACACCATTCACTCAAAAAAAAATGTCAGCCAAATGTGTCAATCCATGCATGCTTCAATTGCAATCTCATGCATTATTCAAAATTCACATAGAATAAAGTCATCTTCTCACATTCCAAAATCACATAGGATATTACCATTAACACAAACACTAACACTAACACTACTATTTTGGGTGGATGGGAGTGATTTTATACCCTAATTTTTTTAATAAGTGTTTCCATTGATGTATAGGTCAAGATTGATATCACTGATGTTAAGGTGAAGGTTGATGTCATTGATGCCAAGGTGCATCTGGTAAAGATACATGGTGAGTGGTATGTGAGATATAAACCATGTAACAAGAGAGAATTTAAAGGAAACCCAATGACTCTCTTTTAGAGATAATTTTAAGACAATCTAATGATTCCTCTAAAGTTGATTCCAAGATTGAGGTTAAGGTAAGCATGTTTTTAGTACTAGTCCTTGAGTATAAGGTGCCTTGAGAAGTCTAGTCATAACAAGCATAATCATATCATGAACATGTGCATGATGAAAATAGAGAGGTATGTACATGGGTATGATATTATATAAGGAACATGAAATTCATGTGAGAAAAATATATAAGCATCAAGGAGTGTTTTCAAGGTTAGTTGTCAAACTTCAAGAACTTCATAAGCCTAGTCATGACATTAGTCATTGCATGAAGAGACCTTATGAGAAAGTCTGAGGTTGATGGCCTAATGAGATGAATGAATAGAGGAATAAGAGGATATATAAGGTTATTTGAGCATGCATATGAATAATTTTAGAACTCAAGTGAGCTTTAAGGTGAACCTATAAGGGTAGGACCTAAAGACCTAGCATTCAACTAGACTAGTTCTAGACCCTAGCTAATATAATAAAGTGTCATAAGGTTTTGTCAAGGCATATGAATAATGTATGGTAGTTTTTGAGCATGTTAATAGGTTGTATTTGATGTATATTATGTGTTTACATCTTAGATAGTGGCTAGAAGATTAGTTTTAAGGCCTAATATGATTTGCAGGTCAAAGGCCTAGAGAGTAAGGAGAGAGATGGGGTCCAGATGGGGTATCAGGATCAGTTTCCAAGGCAAGTGTGAGTATGTGTACATTAAAAAAGGTGTCATGTTGTTTTAAGTAACTTTACCAATTTTTAGGTCAAAATTTGAATGTTAAGGTAAGAAAAAGTGTTTTGAGGTCTCTCATGTGCATATAATGAAGGCTTCTCAACCCGAGAATAACTTTCAAGTGTTCAATAGCATGTCTAACCTCTTCATGAGAACCTAATATATTAATAGTAGATGAGTAAGGATCCTAGATCAAATTTCCAATCAATGGTTTCTAGAATAAAGAGCTGACCTTTATTAATTATTGTTAAGATTGGAAGATGGTTTAAACCCTAAAAGAAATCTAATAGTGACCTGATGAGAAATATCTTCTTCTAGAGTGCTCATAAGTGAATCCAAGTGCATGAAGATGTTGTTGAATACCTATAATAAATTTTCATGTTGTATAGAATTTTTTGAGGGTAGTGGATATTATATGTAATAAAAAATGCATCAGATATATAAATCAATCCTAGATTGGAGAAGATAGATACTAATTACACTTATGATTGGGGATATATTAGATAATCAGGAACATGACCAATATGTGGATCTACTGGACCTAATTAGGCTATGTCTTACTATAATAAGAGCACTAGGGAGGGTTATAAAGCCTCTAGTCAAGACAAACTACATAATAACCCTAACTAAGTCATATATTTTCATATTCACTATACTAATAACAAGTAAAGAAAATAAATATAATCTATTACTCACCAAATCTTGTGGCACAATATGGGCATTAGTAAACAAATTAAAATAAACATGCATAAGAGACTCCTAATTAAGCCATGTATATGTAAGCCCCTAATGCATGGAGAAAAAGAGTAATATTATTTAAAATACATTACTTATGCTACTTATATCTACTAAAGTGATGAAAAGGGATAACTTTACTTATATCTGATGTATGAAAAAAAAAAAAAAAAACATCTTACCTCTACCACATGCCCACACCTAGCCCATTTTTCAATGAAAAACCTTCTTGATGTTTCTCGAGGTCTCTACTATATCTTCTTTAGTATTTTTTTTCTATTATCACCTTAATTAAATTATCCTTCTTATAAAACCTACATGAAACTATGATATTCACAACTCAGTCTATACCTCTCTCCCTCTTAAACCATCTCATTGCTTTACTACTATGGTAGTCCCTTCTATTTTTCTTATGAGTTACACTTGGTTCAAAGGTTCATGATTCATTGAATGGTTTAAATAATATTAATGGGTTATTTTGTCCTTGTATATACTCATTATGGACTTCTTAGACTCCTCATTCCATTAACTAACCCTTCATAACCCCTTATCTCAATCTTTGAAACTTCCTTCTCACAACCAATTCCAGTAGCCTTTTTAAAGTCTTTTTTTGCTAGTATGGATTTGTATGCATGTTTATTAATAAACCAATAAATAATGTAGATAACCTCTATCTAGATTCATCTCTTCATGAATTTTAAAGATAAAAATATTTTGGTAACCCACTTTTCTATTCCATTAGAGGTCATTCTTAAGCCTATTATGTCTATCCTAACCCTCTTGGCACTCAGTTCTAAATATTCCATACTATACGTACACAAATGGTTCAAAACCTAAAAAATACATTAGTATACATCGACACAAATAATGTAATTTTTTTTTTATAAATTTATATCAGTGGAAACTCTTGAAATGCCAAATTTTTATTTGAAACCCTAGAACAAGGTTATTACTAACTATCACTAACCCAGGAAGGATCATTTTGTCTTCAAACACATATTGTGTCATTTAAAACCATTAAAATACAATAATAGGGGTTTCATGACCTAAATATACTTATTCCAAGATTTATACCTCCACCATAATGCTTCTCTTTGCCACTAGTATGAGTTTTCAATAGGTTTACACACACAATCACATGTTTGTGTAACCAAAGGACCAACTCTTTGTTTACTCCACACTTAGTTTAGGTTTTCACACATTATTGTTGTTTAAAACTATTTTTTTAGTATTATTACACCTTGATTAATTCATATAACTTATCTTATATGTCTCTATTCACATTAGATCCCAAACTTAGTCTTAACTGTGTATAAAGTCATAGTCCACATAGGATCTGAGTATCCTATTTAGTAATTACACCTCAAAATGAATTAAAACCTCACTATAAACTTAAAAAATAGAAAAATACAAGATTAGAAATATCCATGTCACTCTAAGCAATTTATTCATAATATACCTTCTTCTCATATGATTTTTCATCAGCCTCTCTATCTTCTTGCAAAGGAAATGCAGTGTTTTTTCTTTAATTTCTTCAACAAATAGTTATGAAAGAGAAATGGTTCCTATTTAAAGATATTTAAAGCCCTATCAAATCATATTTACCAATTACACATGAATTTAAAAGGTTATTTCCATTTAATCTTTCCTTTACACAAAATTCACTCCTCTCACAACATAGTGATCAAGAGATTGGGTTGGCAACATTGTTCCTTTACACATGAACTTTGAAATACATAATTAAATGATTAATAATGTTAATAAAAACAATAAAAAAACTCATCACAAGTAAGACATATCCAAAAATAAATTTTTGTATAATATTTCTTCCACAATCATTCAACATATAGTCATTTTAAACTTATGTACGGTAACATAGGTCTGCTTTTGTAATAGGATACAAGATGAGGAGTCCCACCTTAATTTTTTGGGGTTTAAACTCTCTCAAACTTATAATGGACCACATTATTACTCTCTAACCCTCACAAAAACATTTATAAGTTCTTTTATTGCCAAAACTAATCTAACTACCTTTCTAACTCCCTTTTGGATGTTGGGGAGAGTATTAAATATCTAACTACTAATGTGACTAAAAAAATGTCTCAACATATGATACATGTATGTTAAAATTGATATGGTTATAAAAAAACTAATTAAAAAATTGATACCTCTTTAGAAATGGTTTCCAACTCCATAGTATGACAAAAAATTTTGAATTTTCAAATAAGGAAATTTGTGGGAAAACACTATATAGACTCTAATTTCAATTTTATGATCAACTAAAGACTCTAAACACTATATAAATACCCTATATGACTTATAATAAATATGATATTCAAAATTGGAGACCATGTGAATATTCCCCTACATCATACTACCAAGGGGCAAAGAAAACTTTCCCTAAAATTTATAAACAATATTGCTTTAATGTGTTAACTTGTAATCTTCATTACTTGGGCTCCGAGATCCCATGGCCTACTTGAGAAATTTAGACCTCCTTCTCTCTTGATTGATGATATAACTACTTTATCATGCATATGTACATGCTCTCTTGATCCACACTTGTATCTTCTCTTACCTCTTGTCATCTTCCTCCATTCTATACCTGAAACTATCAATAATTCAATAGCAAAATAATGTTCTTTTTCATGCCCTTAAGGCATCTCCAACTCTCATTTTTCCTTGCATGTTTTTCTTTCTCCCAATCACCTTCAAGTGAC